>JAUMJK010001833.1:0-52675 GCA_033558105.1 Coccyzus lansbergi
CTCGAATCCCCCCGCGTGGGCGTGTCAGGTGACGTCGCCGGAAGCGGCCTGGCGCCGTCCCCGCCCCCGGCGGCCGCGGCTCCCCGAGGCGGAGCCCGCAGAGCGCAGCCGGTGCTGCTGGAGCCATGCTGGGCGGCGGCGCCCGGGCGGCCAAGCCGTCCTTCGTCTCCTACATCAGCCCGGAGGTGCGGGGGCGGCGGGGCGGGCGCGGTGCCCCTCCCGAGGGGGCGACGGGGCTCCTCCTGCCGAGAGGGACGCGATGGGACGGGAGCGGGGAGGGTGGAACGACCCGCCCGAGACACCCCGAAATGTATCCGCCTGCTCGTTTGTTTGTTCCCCCCCCCCCCATTTCTGCCCGGGAAATTTCAGAAATGTAGTTGCTTGCTCGGTTTCCATGTGATTTTTTTTTTTTTCCCCCTTCGCGCCAGAGAGCTCAGGAACCTACCTGACTGCTCGGTTTCCACATGATTTTTTTCCCCTTTCAACCCGAAGCAGCTCCTAAATATATCTGGTTACTGGTGTTCCAGCTGTTTTCTCCACCTTTCTGCCCGGGACTGCTCAGAAGGATACCTGCAAGCTCGGTTTCCTGCTCATCTTCCTCCTTTTCTGCCCGAGATTGCTTCTGAGTATATCTGGCTGCTTGGTTTCCAGCGGATTTTTTTTCCCTTTCTGCCCGGGAGAGCTCAAAAATCTGTCTTCCCGCTCGCTTTCCAAATGACTTTTTCCTCCTTCCTGCGCCAGACAGCTCCTGAGTGTATCCGGCCGTCGGTTTCAAACTGATTTTCCTCTTCCTGCACGAGGGAAGCTCAGAAGGATGTTGAGGATCTGGAGTGAGTCCAGAGAAGAGCAACGAAGCTGGTGAAGGGGCTGGAGAACAGGCCCTGTGAGGAGCGGCTGAGAGAGCTGGGGTTGTTTAGCCTGGAGAAGAGGAGGATGAGAGGAGACCTCATTACTCTCTACAACTACCTGAAAGGAGGTTTTGGAGAGGAGAGAGCTGGGCTCTTCTCCCAAGTGACAGGGGACAGGACAAGAGGGAATGGCCTCAAGCTCCACCAGGGGAGATTTAGGCTGGAGATTAGGAGGAAGTTTTTCACAGAAAGGGTCGTTGGGCACTGGCAGAGGCTGCCCAGGTAGGTGGTTGAGTCACCGTCCTTGGAGGTGTTTAAGAAACAGGCAGATGAAGTGCTGAAGGGCATAGCTTAGTGATTGGTAGGAGTGGTCGGACTCGATGATCCAGTGGGTCTTTTACAACTTTAAGATTCTGTGATTTTGTGAAGTATATCTGACTGCTTGGTTTCCAGATGGTTTCCTACACAGTGCTGCCTCCCTTGAGTTTTTTCTGTGAGGGTGCCTGGGTGCCAGGCTGTGGTTCCGACTGCTCAGCATATGAGGTGGGGCACTCCCAGCCTGGCTTTGCCCACGTCCCTGGACATCCCCTTGGGCCCACTGCGTGTTTTCGGTTCCCTCCCTGCAGAGCCCTGGGCCTTTCTCCTTCACAGCTTGAAGGTGAACTCTTGACTGTGTATGTCTTTCACATTCTTCTTCCTGTTTTCTTTTTATTTATTGAAACATCTTCTGGCAGCTTGACTGAAGTAGTTGGTTTACTGAGATTGTGTTGTTAGCAGGTGGTACTAGGTCAGTATTATTCAGTATTCCTTCATTCTTAGTAAATGGCACTTTTCTAGGAAGGCTAATCTTAAGGAAAATTAGATTTTTTAATTTGTTTTACATCTCTGTAGTTCTTTGTAATCTTGTCGAGCTGGTTCTCCTTAATTATTCAGTTTTCTAGATAGCATCTTAAGGAAGTTATTTTTGTCAATCTTCTTCTTAATTAATACAGAGTTTGTCACTGATAGGTCCTCAG
This sequence comes from Coccyzus lansbergi, assembly GCA_033558105.1. Taxonomy (NCBI): domain Eukaryota; kingdom Metazoa; phylum Chordata; class Aves; order Cuculiformes; family Coccyzidae; genus Coccyzus; species Coccyzus lansbergi. The sequence continues at coordinate 1,865 of JAUMJK010001833.1, forward strand.
AGAACCTCCTGGTTTTATTTTTCACTGAACCTGAATCAAAAATGCAGAAGAGTTATGGCTTAAGTCAACTGTGTTGTTTAAAACTTACATCCTTACTTTGCAGTAGCGACTCTGATTTGTTTGGGGTTTTTTTGTTTGTTTGTTTGGTTTGGTTTGTTTTTTTAACATGTTATTCAGCCCTGATGACTCGTAATTATGTCAGTTTACTTTGAGAGCTTTCTACCTTCCATGTATTTCCCACTGAAAACGGATGTTAGTGGTAGGTACAGATATTTCTGGAGTCAGCAGATATGCCTCTGTGTGAAGTATGTCTTTTGCCTTTAGAAAGTACATTGTACAAACATACAAAAAAGCGTGTATGCAAAAGGAACTGAGTTTTGGGAGGGCTAGAACTTGCCTTGTTGGAGTTACTGAAAGGCACCGTTTCAGCGAGCATGCTGCATGGTTAAAGCTTGCTGGAAAAAATGACCAGTGGGAAAAGGTACAAGTCAAATACGTGTAGTACAGTAAGATACCAAACAATAACGAGTGCTTTAACATGTTATAACTACAGTAGTGTAACTCTTCAATGATCCTAATAGCTGCAGGAAGAATAACAAGGGTAGTTAATACTGGAAGTGAAGCTCTTGAGACACTGGAGCTTGCAGTCATTCACTTTATTTATTAATGCTACTTTTAACTATCTACTTGATGTACTTAATTTTAAGAATTTTTTGGACTCCTGCTGCACAAGCGTACACCTGACTTCTCCCATAGAAGTGGTGTCTTTCACAGCTTCAAAAGCTCAGTGAAACTGAGGTTAGATTCCAGTAGGAACTAAGGCAAGTTTAATGCTTTTGCTCTGTTGGGTATTGCTCTCTTTTTGATGGCATACAGCTGCCTTAATGGGATGGTTCCACAGGAAGCTGAAGACTCCAGTGGGTTTTGTGAGGATTAAAAATAAACCTTTAATATAAGTCATGACACCCATGAGGCTAATTGAGGATCTGGAAAAATTATATCGATTAAATATCTTAAAATAAGAGGAAGTGAGTATGTCTCAAGGAACTCAGATTCTGTATGTATGTGAGAAAAGTAACTTTCTGAACACAAATTTCTTGTACCTATTAATTTTCATGTAGTTGAGTTTTAAAATTGGGGCTAGGCTTGTGGAATGGTGGAAATAAACTTTAGTCCCTCTTACATACGAAACAATTTGGTCAACTGGGAACTTTCCTTTCGTAAAGACAGTGTTACTGCCATATCGGGGCAGACTGACACTCTGTCCCTTTCAGTAGCAGATGCTTGGGGGACTCTACAGGTGATAAGTTCTTTGGTGTCTTGTTTCCTTAGGTAGTCCCTGTCAGAAGGTGGGAATTGGCCGTTCAGGGATTTCATGAGGTTACATCTAGATGGCATCTGAGTTAATGATGTACTTATCTGTGAACTTAAGGAACCTTTCCTTGAGTCTGTTTATACTTCTGGCTTGAAACAATACAGTACAGGGCGCTAAAGTGGTGTTAAGCTGTAGAACCCTTGTTTTCATTCTCCTGGTTCATTTGGCTTATCCTTGTTCACCTGGAAAGTTATTTGAGACCGAAAGCTGCTGCAACAGGCAGAGCCTAGTTTTGTTCTATTTAGTGCTTCCTCAAACACCCGAAGGACACCCTAGGCAATGTTCAGAGAAATAAAACTAAGTTAGCTTTAAACTGCTTTTGGGGTTTGTTTGTTTGAATATAGAAAGAAATGTGAACTGTGTTAATGTACGGCAAGATATAACAGAAGTGAGGAGTGAGCAGAAAATACTGTTAATTAAAAGAACAGAAATTATTTCGGCTGTGAAACCCCAGAATGTCTGGAAAAGCAGTGTTTTTGACATCTGACATTTCTTTTGCTCCGCTGTATGGAACAGCGGCTCAATCAATGGTCTGTTGAGAGTGAGACTGTAGGATGTTGATACTAGTGACACACTTCCCTTCTGGACAGACTTGGCTACCCTGCAGGAAGTGAGGTGAACACCAGGGTATAAAAGTCAGTGTTTTGACATGTCTGATCATAGACGAGGGATATTTGTCCATGGAGGCATAGAAACAAAAACCAGTGGATTATTTCAGAGTTCTACAGTTTGAAACTGAAAGCACTTACAAGGCTTTCAAGCTGATTGTGTTTTCCTTAAAAGTTTTACTTTGAATAAAAATGTAGATATTAAACTTGATTTGAAGCTTAATGTTAACTTTTTGCATGTGCATTCTTAGAAGTTAAATCCTTTGTGTTGTTTCTTATAGGATATTAGTTCTTATATTATTCCATCTACTTCCTGAAATGTGGAGTGTATTTCAAGCTGCTGAGTTGAGGGCAACCTTTGTACTTCATCTGTTTTGTCTCTCAGATCTGCATGGCTGTTAAATTATAATCACTACGAATACTCCTTGCTTGTGAAACTCAATATAATATTGTATGTTTTGTAGTGATCACTTCTAAAATAGCAGGGCACTCCTGAACTGGAGCAATGGAATAGAGGATGGCATAAGGAATAAGAGTTACTGGGGTGGACAGCTGGGCTCTGGACTGACGTCGGGGAAGCCTGGTGCTGAAGTCAGAGGAGATGGACAGGACAATATAAGGAAAGAGAGAGGGATAAAAGATGAAACGGACATGGAAAATATACACTGTGATCTAATGAGCTGTTGGATCATGGAGCTGTGAAAGGAAGGAAAACAAGCATTTAGAGATTATTTTCAGCACTGTTATTAAAGTGTAGTAGCTATCTCTCTGGATTGCATGGCATTAGGCTTGTGTGACCAGGAAAATGTCTTTCAGAAAATACCAATTGTATTCTGGTTAATTTCTGAATACAAGTATATGCTAAACACGTCCACAGGTATTTCCTCTTTCGCGTGAAGTTCTAGTAGAACTGCTAGACATATGTTTGGTTTGTTTTATTCAGGAATGCTCTAATGCTCTATTCACTTTTTGAAGCACCACGACTAAATTGCAAATATTTCAATATACAGTTTCACTTGTACAACTCATAAAGATAAATCATAGAATCACCAGGTTGGAAGAGACCCACCAGATCGAGTCCAACCATTTACATCAAACACTCAACCATGTCCCTCAACACCTCATCTACCCGTGCCTTAAGCACCTCCAGGGAAGGTGAATCAACCACCTCCCTGGGCAGTCTGTTCCAGTGTCCAGTGACCCTTTCTGTGAATTTTTTTTCCTCATGTCCAGCCTAAATCTTCCCTGGTGGAGCTTGAGGCCATTTCCTCTCATCCTGTCCTCTGTCACTTGGGAGAAGAGCCCAACTCTTTCCTCTCCACAACCTCCTTTCAGGTAGTTGTAGAGAGCAGTAATGTCTCCCCTCAGCCTCCTCTTCTCCAGGCTAAACACCCCCAGCTTTCTCAGCCGTTCCCCATAAGGCCTGTTCTCCAGCCCCTTCACCAGCTTCGTTGCTCTTCTCTGGACTCGCTCCAGAGCCTCAACATTCTTCATGTGGTGAGGAGCCCAGAGCTGTGTTGTCTTTCCCTTGTTGAAGCAGAGCATCTGCAAGGAGCTTGGTGTCTCCTTTTCTGAGTACTTGTAGTGCTATCAGCTGAAGTTATGATGCATTTTTGAATTAGTATGGTGTAACATGTTGTCAGCTTTCAGTTTTGGTATGGTTTGCTACTCTGTGCTATTACAGTTGGTAATTTTGGGGTGTTCCTGCATTGGCTGCCACTGCTTACTCTGGTGACCAGGACAAAGGAATGTAGCACAAGGTAATTGTGCAAGTGGGAAGCACCTCTGAGTAAGACTTTTCTGAAAGCTGCAGCAGAGGTAGGGTCTTTGCCTCTGTAATTTCTGAGAAAATTCAAAATTCGTTTTCTGTGTTTGCATAGCATCCTAGGGGTGTTTGCCTTGAGCTGTTGCTGATAGGAGGGTTTCCTTTGTTCTATCTTGAGTAAGAAGTGCCAAGATGCTACTTGGAGTATTCAGAACAGGGAAGCTAAGATGAAGAAGTATCTGTCTAGAGATGCATGGAGCTTTCATTGGTCATACATGGAAGTGCTTGTGTGCTTCACTTAAATGGCCAACCATTTGTTTGTGAAGTTTCCTGAGGGGTGAGAGGGTTTAGTAACTTGTGGAAAAGGAGAGAGTTGCTTCTGCTGCTTCCCTTTCTTTCATTTTTGTGCTCATCTGACCTGACCTGTTGATGAGCCAGTTCTGCTAACAATAGGCACTAACAACAAAACCAAATGTAGCACAAGTACAGATTTCCCAGATGATCTTGTACACCAAATTACCTCACCATGCAGTCAGATAAACCCAGGGGGTAAAATAAGTGGGTGGATGAGTACAAGCTGCATGACTGATGACAGGGTTGTTGAGGAGCATGCATTCTAGCGTCGCCAAGCTCTTAGGTTAGTCCTAAGATCTGTGTTGCCCTGAACCCAAAATCCATTAGAAAAATAAAATTGAAACTGAGTGCAGATATTAGCTAAACTTATGGGCTCCTGCACAACTTGCACTAACGCACGGTGAATTAACTTTTTTTTGTAAAGATTTTTGCCTTCTTAAAAGAACAAACACCAAATGTGACGTCAGTAGAATTTAATGTATTTTGATACCATCCCCTAGAAAATCAGTGGAGCAGCATAGATTCTTCAGCTAGAAGGCACGCCATGTTACACCTCGTGTGTAGAATGTAAACCATCTTTAAAATATTTATAATTTTATTACAGAAGCATCAATATTGACTTTCGAATAGAACTCTTCTAGAGGCTCAACTCTTGGAAACTGATGTATGTTATAGGATTCTGCATATAGCATGTATAATGCCTGTGGGCTTCTGTCAACACAGAGTGAAACTGGACTTTATGAGCTGATTGCACTATGTGAGGTCTGATGCTGTTTAATTAAAATTCTAATTCCGTTCTGAAGAAAACCAGTTTAACTTGTCACCAAAACCCAAACCACTTGTTCAGAATTATTTGCCTCTGTATTCCTGTTACAAAAGTTTCATTGTGTTTTAACAAATGGATGTAAGCACAAAGAATGTCTTTGGGGTCAAATTTTTTTTTTCACTGAAGGTCTTACCTGCCAACACTGGCATAAACTGGTACTGATAGCAACAAGTATGAATAGTCAAGCAATGTATATGGTGAACAGTAGTTACTACATACCTAATTATATCTTCTGAAGTAAAAAGTTCTGGCAAAACACCTAATTACTGTGCTGCTTTGCTGTTCTGTAGCAGTGACTGTTGGCATATAGTTTGTGAGCAAACAGTACTGCATTTACTTGCACATGAATAGTGCTAGTGGAAGACAGCTGTAAAGGGACTAGTGAGCTTAGAGCTATCAGTGGTGAAGAGGCAGCATTGGGAAAAAGCGTGTGTATTTCTTTGCTGAGCACTGAATGCTGCAGTGTTCAGCTTGAGCCATGCTTGTACAGTAACTTATTTAGCTGACAAGCATGAACTCAGGTTAAAATTTGCTTCCACGACATCCAGACTTGGAAGTCAAAGGTAGCAAATTGTGTTTTGTTTTCTGCATGAATTGCCAGCTGTAGTTACTGATTGTTTTTTTTCACACAACTACCACTTTGATTTTATAACCTTTGCCTCTTTTCAGCCTGTCTTGAATGTCTCTGCTGTTCCTAAGGCTTCTTTTCCTAGTGGTTTTTGTTCTTCTGTGCAGCCTTCAGGCTTTGTTTTGAGTCTTCTGAGTGTTGAGACCAATTGCTTATACGAATGGCAAAGGAGGATTTTTTTTACACTGTCTGAGGCTTTTGTTTCTCTGTATTCAATACAGCAAAAGTGGTACTGCTTATGTCTTCAATTGATTGCTTTCCTTGATTTGAAATATATGACTCTGGATGTTGGTGACAAAAATTAGCCTGCTTACTTCTGTGGTCCCATGGGGGGCGGTGTCCAGTTAACTAATAGTTTTCCAGGGAGACTCCAGTGCATGTGAAGTGATCCAGAATTGGAGGAGGAAGTTCTGAACTGGCTGAGCAGGAAGGGTGTAGCATATCCTCTAGTTTAATGGTCTTTTGGCTGGAGATTTTAGCCTATCAGTGTCTCAAGGCTAGAATAAATGACAGAGAGTTTAATAGGTTTGTTTTATGCAGTTTGAGTCCAACCAAAAGGATGTGCTGTGCCTGATTTTACCTTTTGGCTCTGAGATTTTGTAATCCCGTTCCCTATAATCTTGGTAATACTTTTTAAGTAGCTTCTGTGCCTTTGTTACATTAATACATGTAAGGCAGTCAGAAAGAAGACAGTCAAGGGTGATACTTGAAAAACTGTGAAGAGTAAATTAGAAACAAATATTAAGTTATATGTGGAAAAGCTTATGAATGAACTCTGGGACGTGGTGCTGTAATACTAAGTTTATGCTAACCCAGTTACATGTGCTGGGAGGACCTTAAAAGTATTGGTAATGCTTTATTTCTATCTGTTACTTATATAAATAATGTGTTTCCTTGTTTTGTCTTCACAGTTGCTTGTAACTGACACTTTGGGTGTCAAGCCACTGCCTTAATTATTTAGCTGGTAGATTACTCACCTTAAGTGGAAGAAACACATTGCAAACTTAATCTCCTTCACTTAGGAAGTTCTTTTCCTTTTTTTTTTAATTAGCCTGTTTGCTAGAATGCGAGGAATTTAAGAGGGGGCATCTTACAGCATAGGTTGAAGGCATGATATTTACAGAATAATAGTTGTTCTTTCTTTCTTCAGGAAATACACATAAAGGAACCCATAGAAAAGGAAGTAAATCCTCACTTATTACCAGGTAACGCGTGTATTTTATTGTTGGAATTAAGTAATACGAAATTAATAATGTAACCAATATTTAAATATTCCTATGTCTGCAGCAAACACTCATGCAGCATCAGTGTCCATAGTAGTAAAGTAAAGGTTTTGGTGTAACAACAGGTTGAAATGTATTGTATATCTATATGTGTATGGGTTGTTGCACAATTACAAACAAATTAATTAAAACAAATTAAATTTTTTGTACAATATGGTGTCTTCAGGGAAACCGCACTTGATAGCGAAGACCAAGAGTTGGACTAATTGTATGTGTTAAAACTTGGTTTTACTTTCTTAAACTTGAAGTTCAGTTCCTGGTAACTTTAAGATCAGAACTTTGTTGGCCATTATTTATGCAAACTTGTGTTTGAGAACTTTAAAATAGCCCTGGAACTGGTAAAATAAGCAGCATCTCCAGTAAAAGCTATGAAAAATTAACTATATTGAACGTGTAATAATCAACTCAACTGTTTCAGTATTCTGAGAGTTTAGCAATGAGGAAAACTGGAACAATTTTCGGCTTGTTTATTGACTGTATTGCCTGTTCTTCAGTGGGCTTTGGGTTTGGTTTTTTTCCTGAGTAAACACTTGGATGGTTGCTCTTTGCAACTCTGTGTGTTGTTTTCCTACCGGTTACGGCAGGCCGTGGTACAGGTACCTGTGGTTACGGAACTCCTAAACACTTATAGCTGAGCAGTGTTCATTCCATCTTGAGTGATGTCTGTAAGGTGGAAGGCTCTCGGTGTACTGATTCTAGGATGTGCTTTATAGTGTTTTTGTACAACAGCGATGAAATATGTTCAGGCATACAGTTCTGAGAGGCTGTCAGGAAGTCAATGCTGAGTTTAAGATTAAAGTTGTAATAGTTCAATTGTAAACATCAGTTATGTTGCAAGTCCCTGTTTCTCTTATACAGGTGAACTGCTGCTTTGTGAGGCCAGCACAGTATACAAGTACATACAAGAAGATGGGTCAAATCGTGGCACCTACGGGAAGCTTGTGTGCACAAACTTCAAGATTGCTTTCCTTGATGATGATTCTGCTTCGGATGATAATGTAGGAAGACAAATCTTCTAATTCAGGCTCTGAAGACTTATAGTGCATCTGATTGAGTAATCATACCTTTCCCTTATATAGAGAGAGACAGAATGAATATGCATTTATGAAAAGTTTTAATAGCTGCAGACCAACTGTAATCAGCCTGCACCTGCTTGGTCTGTGCAGATCCTTCCTCAAGCTGTGATGGCTATTTGAGTAAAAATGGTACAAGACTTGTGTTAGGCATAGTTTATAACTTTAGTGAGTTGGTAATTTTGTGAAACTTAAGTTAAAAGAATCAATTGTTTTAAATCAGCTGTTTGTTTAAACTTGATTTCTGACTACTTAGCTAGTAATGATTACAGAAGTGTGAATGTCAGACGTACTCCTAGTGTTGTATAACGTCTATCTAACTTGATTTTGGCTACCTCTGCATAACCATTTCGGGGTTCAATGCCCAAGACTGAGTAAGATGATATTAAATGGAAATGCTCTAGATAATGGTTGGTGTGGCTCTTAAAGTACTGAATTATTCCATTCAAAGTGAAGTGTTAGACTGCAAAGATTTTAAAACCTTATACTGTTGAGCTGGCAAACATTTAAAAAGCTAAAAAGTCTCTAAATGTTAGAATAGAGTTGAAGCTCTTTCCTTTGTTTTAGATGCTCAGATTGAGCTGTCAAAGGGAAACGATAATGCTATGCCTTTCTTTGACTCATTTGAGCATTTGAAACAGTCTGGCGTATTTAGGTGATGAAAGTGAAGGAGAGCCTAGTATGTGTCTCCCAAATGCAAGAGTATCTTTACAGCAGAGAATAATGAGAAGATTATGATTTGGCACATGTTGATTGTAGTCAAAAGTTTAATGGTGTAAAATATCAGGGAGTTTAAATGTTGAAGTAAGACTTCTGCAGCCAAATAGGGATTCTCGGACCTTTGGAAAGTAACTGGGAAAAAGCTGCAGAGGTCTTTCCACAGATCACATGAGATTTCTGCTGAATTTGGTAGTGATTATGCTAGTTCTGAAACATCACCTACTTTAGGTCTTGGGTTTATAATGTGCCAAATCAACTATTTCTTTTAAAAGAAGTTTAGTATTTCTTTTAGAATAAGTTTAGACACATGATTCAAAGTAGTGGATCTGGAAATAAGTGGAACAAAGTTAACTCTAATCACAGCTGTCTTCATGTGAAAAATGTTATTTGCTCATTGATCTTCTAGTAATCATATTTAACATAATGAGGTTTAATTGTGGCATGACTCAAATGTAAATTTTAACTCTGAACTCAGGGAATGATAAAAGTGAAGGGAGCCCCAAATAATTTAAAATGCACAAAATAGTAGATAATAATGTTGTGTGTGCCTTCATTCTACCCAGGGATAAATCTGGCTGTTACGTTGGAATATTCTTGGCATACTCTTTCTTTTAAGAGAGACTTTGTTTCCTGCCAGGTTCCCATAGCAAGGAAATTTGTCATCAAAGGGCTTGGATTACATTGTCACTGTATTTCCTGTTTACGGTAATGATTCTAGTTTGAAAAATGACTGCACAGAAATGCATGCTTTGAAGCTATTTTGAAAAGTAGGAACTCTTATCTGCATTTCAAGTATGGCTGAAACTTAAATAAAACTGAATCTGCAGTTTATAAATTATACCTGCCCCTGTCTGTATTTTAACAACTATTCTTCAATGTTCTGCCTCACATAGCTTATAAGAATTTATGCCGATATTAGTATATATTCTAAATACGTCCTTTACTTGTGAGAAGGTGCTACTGCTTTGTAGTGTGAGGTTTTTAAGAAGTTTTTTTCATGTTCTAGGAGCCACAATTTAAGAACAAGATTGTAGGAGAAAATGACATAACCCTGCAATGTGTAGATCAAATCTATGGAGGTAGGTGAGCTTTCTCATTGTTCTTTAACATGCCACACACTTAAAAGTATCTTACAGTGCTGGTGCTCTTTGTCCATACACATACGTTGTTTTTAGAAAACTTACGAGTTGTCACTTTGGAAACTAGGACTGTGTAGTCTAGCTAAAACAGCTGCTGTTGCATTTAATAATTAAGTGACAGATCTATCAGAATTCAGTCTTATCCGACAAGATTGTCAAAACTACATTTTGATTAGTTATCTTACTGGGACAGACAAAACAATTCCTTAACAATGCTATGATTCAAAGTACTATGTACTGTGAAAAGTCTCTAATTAAGAACGGTGCACAAGGATCTTCCAGTATATCAACTCTTTCCATAAATATCAAAGTGTTCACTTCATCTGAACAGCAGCAGCACTGCAGGAGAAACAGGTGCTGAATTCACAAATAGTGTATTTTTGTTTGTGCAAAGGAACTTTGTCTTATGAGAATCGTGATATCTTCAAAATATCAAAGGAGATGAAAAATAAGATTTTAATTTACAAGTAAATCAGAGAGTTTTGCAGCAGGGCTTACAAATGTACCCATATTGCTAAAAATGTAAACAAGAATGGAGCTGGTAATTTGTAAGGGAGGAGGAAGGCTTTATTGAGAAACCTGACTTTGGAGTAGTGTCAGAGTATGCAGAGTATTTATGAATGGTGGTGTGGATTCATGAAGTGTACTGGGGGAGGGACAAGTGGAGTCTAGTTATGAAACCCTACTTAGTTTCATGTACAATAGACTAGCTGGGAGCGTTTGAGGTTGTGAAATGATACATCCTCAAGCAGAAGTTCACAAAGGCTCTCTTGGGGACTTTATGGTGATAAAAAAAAAAATAGAAAGTTCTTTTAGGAACTCAGAATAAGCTCAGCGGTTTTGGAACTTTTCTTTAGGCAAAACTGCTATATTCTTTATCTGTCCCAGAACTTTGAACTTACCATGTAGTCAGAATGTGAGCAGAAATAGTCACCACACTGCTGGCTTGGTGCATATTTGGTTCCTACCTCACAGGAAGTAGTTTGCATGTATTAGCACAAGCACTTGCCTGTCTGTGTTGTAGTGCTTATTTTGACTTGCTAAAACTTGGCCTTGAATTAGTTTCTTGACAAAAGAGTGAAGAAGGGATAACTTTATTAGCTGAGGGCAAATTTCTTTTTGATGTTTACTTAGGCTTTTAATTTTGCAGTTTATGATGAGAAAAAGAAACTTCTAACTGGACAACTGAGAAAATACCCAGAGAAGCTAATTATCTACTGTAAAGACCTCAGAGTATTTCATTTCTGCCTGAGATATACAAAAGAAGAGGAAGTGAAAAGAGTAAGTATAGAAACTTGCTTTGTTTTTCTGTCTTAAGCTTATTGTTGGGTGTGTAGTTGTGGGGATGAGGGAATGATGAAATTCAAGCAGAGAAATCCCTTAAACTTGTAAGTGTTTTCTGATCATTCCAGTGAAGAGGGAAAGTAAAAGACTGCAATTTTTAGCTAAACTTACTCATTAAACGTCGTTTAATCAGCTTCATCTCAGGCAAACTTGTAAAGTTGTTCTTTTTTGTGGTAAATATTTTTACTTCATTTTACATTTATTTACATGTTGTTACATTTTTATTACGTTTTTTTCCTTTTTCAAAGCAATTATTTTCCTGAATAACTTGAGTTCTTTAGACAGGTTAACCTGAACACCAAACTAGGACTTTGCTACCTTTATTTAAAAAATAATAGTCATTCAGGAAGTTGAACATGTTTAATACTTCTCATTAAGCCAAGTAGATTTAGTGGCTTGCAGACACCAGAGGAAGCTTTCTAAAAGTAATTTTTCAAATACTGGGGACAGAACCCATTGAATAGTTTTGTTTGAAACCTGGGAGAGAGGGTAAAGTATAACTTTTTTACACTGACAGTCTTACTCTGTGTTAGAGTGATAATTTTTGGTCCTTTCCTAGATCGTCAGTGGTATAGTTCATCATAGCCAGACTCCTAAGCTGCTTAAACGCTTGTTTCTGTTCTCTTATGCATCAGCGGCCCCAAGCAATACAGGTAAATATTCTGAATTTGATTTGTATTTGTTGCATACTGCTAGTTTGTTTAGTCTAACATGTTTAGTTACTGAGTTTGTGCTCATCTTGGGACTCTGCCTTGGTTGCAGATGGCCCCAAGATTATTTTTTCTCTTGTTATGTGTTGTTAAGCTCACTAAGAATCTGCAAATTCTGTTGGTTTTTTGTGTCCTTCAGTGTAGTTGCACAAGAAATTTTCCAAGCAAGAATAGTGTCACTGGTTTGAAAACTTTGTGATGTCTGTGTGCAAATGCTTCATGGCCTTCTGACTAGAGGGCTTTCATCTAGAAAATATTTTGCCTATTTTAACAATGGTTTCTTTCTGTACTATTGCAGTGAACCAAACTTCCTGCTTCTAATTCCTAAATTATTACATTTTCAGCAGCAGCTGGCAGAAAGTATTTCCCGTTTTACTGTTATTTGCAAGTGATCTGTTTCTCCCAGGCAGCTGCAAAAAAGCATAGGTTTGCATAGCAAGATTCTGATAGACACTGGACTTCCTTCTATCGCTGACCTATTACATAATCTTCCCGGTTTTTCAGACTTAGCTTAATAATATGGTGAGCTGCAAGATTCAAGGGAAAATATTAGTGCACTTTCTAGTGTTGCATAGTTGAGACTTCAGCTGAAGTAATAGTGTTGTTTTGAATTAGGAACCTGATTCTTAGTGCACTTCTTTTCATAGAGGGAAGTTTTGATTGACTCAGATTATTAATCAGACATTTATCAAAATATGTCAAGGAATTAGACTCATTTAGATTAGAAAAAACCCCTGAGGTCATCTGGTCATATCCCTATCCCTGTAGTTCTGTTTACAGCAGGGTTAACTTCAGCAAGCTTGTCAGGGTAATACCCACTTAGGTTTTGAACCCTTACAGCTTATTAATAATGTTCTGTTTCCAGCAGTAAATTTTTCATCTACCTTATCATCTTACAGTGGAAATTTTCCACTTGCCATTGTATCTTCCATGGAAATTCTACTTTGTTTGGTATTTCAGTGTTAGTTGATGTTGCAGGATACTTAATTGTGATGGAAGTCTAAAACAATTTGCCTTACTCTATGAATTATATAGTTATTATACAGGATCTGAGGCTAAATCAGCCTGTGGTTCTAACTGTTGCTAAGTTGGCTAAGTAGCAATACAGGAAATGTTCTCAATTGCAGTGATTGACTGAATTGCCATAATCAATTTTCTGCTGTAATTTTGCGTATTTATCAAGTGCCTGAAATGTTGGTACAAAACTCTTAACTGTGATCAAAGAATGAATTTTAAAGGCAATGCAATATCCGAATTGCAGAAAGGCTTTTGGTATGATTTCTAATTCTATATTTAAGTGTATATTACTAGATACCAATCAGCTGCACTAGTATATAGCGGTATTTGCTGCACAGCATACTGAGTTTTAGGGTGGATGTGTGGACAGCTTCAGCTATATGGAAGTTCAGTAAGAACTGATGTATTTCTACAAGAGAAACTATTTCTACAGTTACTAGTTAAAGCAGTATTTGATAGAACATTTGTTAAAGATCAGACAGGTACAGTGCTGCACAAAAGATGTTTTATCTTTGACTTGGGGTTTCTGTATACAAGAGATTTTCCTTGTTTACCTTAGTGAAAACTAACAACTTGATTCAGGAATGCTTTCATGCTAGAGTTCCCCATAGTCAACCAGGTTAACGTTATTGATGCCTGACAGATGGAAGAAACCAAACTGTGATGTTTGATACACTTGAGGACTGGCGTGAGGAGTTGGAGAGGACCAGAGGGAATGTGAAATACAAAGTGGTGACTACCAATGAAGGCTACAGAGTCTCTGAAAAGTAAGCTTGCCCTGGTTAAGAGCTACCTTTGGATGTAAGAGTTGCAAAAATAACTGCTACCTTTGATGCTAGGCATTAGTGTTGTTTAGGATTTTTTTTAGGATTTGGTTTCCATTTTGTTTGATGGGATACTTTGATTTGGGACTTCAGGAGGTCATCTTACTCAACCATGCTTAAGTAGGGTTGACTTCAACGGTAGGTCAGGCTATTCAGGACCTTGGTCAGTCAAGCTTTGATTAGCTTTAGGGGTGGAGAGTACTACCTTAAAATGAAATAGAAAAATGTAGGTCTTGTGCCAACATACGCGTCATTCTTGCTTGTGATATTTTCTCAGTCCTCTAACTTTACTGTTGTAAAATTTAAAGTTAGATGCACTTTGGGTTTTCTGTTTTGGTTGGGGGACAGGTGGGGAAAGTAACTGGTTTAAAGAATGTCTGCAAAGTGTGGTCATGGAAGTTAAGATGCATTGCCTTTAGTGGAAGGTTATTGATGTATACTCCACCAGTTTAGCTGAATATTATCTATTGGTGAACACTTTAGGGTGTATAAAAGGCTTTGTGCACTACTGTTAGTGAAATCCTGAAAGGCTTTACAGACTTTGGGAACAGGAATTTTCGAACAAGTCTTGACTATTTATTCTAGAACCTTGTCTTGAGAGGCCCAAGCCGAGGTTAGCAGTCATCCTTGTTGCTTCTGTGGACCTTGAGTGTAGTGTTGGCTGGGACTAGGAATTCATGACATCCTTGAATTGTGATGTGAACTGCTTACAAGGCATGGAAACAAAACCGATTATCTAATAGTACAGGGGAATCTTTTGAAATAACAAAGTGTGAGGGAACCGAGGTGGTCTTATTCTGTCTTAAATGTTACAATTACATGTAGGACTTAATTGCAGCCTTTGAAAGCTAGGGGAATGTTACAGTGAAAATAATGAACAGCTCAGTGTTGAAAGAAAATACCTTATCCAGCTGGAAAAAGGGAAGGTGTTCAGCACAATATAATTATCTACTAGAAAGGATTATTGTAGCTATAAGAGTGATTATATAATTATATAGCACGTGGGCTAGAACACTTACCATCATTAAAAGGAGCTTGGAAATTGTTCTTTGTTCAGTTTTTAAGTGCAAGAAACTCTTCTTTTGTTATTTTAGGTTGCCTTTGTATTTTGTTGTTCCCATATGCGTTTCTGAGGAGAATATCTTGAGGTACGAAGGCAGAGGCATTCCTGTAAGTATATATGCATGGCTGAGGATAAGAATTCTTAATAAGCTTTCACCAAGCACTTCAGGTGTTACCGTGTAATATTCTTAGAACTCTGTTTTAACAGCTCACTGTTACACATAGTCAACTACAGAAGGGGAAAGAGATGCTGGAAAGAGAGGTGGTCAAAGTATTCTGTATTCCCCTTAAACAATATGAAGCAAAATAGAGGTTCACAGCCCCCATTCTTTTATACCAGGTGTCTAATTTCTGATAGTCTTCATGTGCTCCTAGTCCATTTATCCTGGTTTTCATGAGACTGAGTACTGACTGCCATCTAGCTGGGCAGGATGTAAGGCTTGAGATGCTCTTTGGATGTTAAAGTGAAGACAATGAATGTTCAAATAAAGCTGAGCACCTTCAGTTGCCCAGCTTGGGTACTGGTAAGTAGTACAGCTGTGATGAAGTAGCATTTTTACAAAGTCAAGTAGCCTAGTTGAAAAAACTAGTTCAGCCAGACTCAACAGAAAATGAGTTTATATATAATGTTTTGTGCCCTGTAGCAACCGGGCTTTGGCTTCCTATCTCACACTAGAATTTAAGAACCGGTAAGACAGAGTAGATAGAAACAATGAGCAAATTAACCTCATTTATGAGGTTTTATTGTAGTTGCTGTATGCCTACCAAGTTTACCAAGGAAAATTGTGTTCACTTCATGCTCTTAAATTAATCAGTCCATTGAGAAGTCCTGCCAAGCCTGTCCTTTCAGGTAGTGAAGTTTGAAATAGTTTGGTTCACTTTTTCTCAGATAGTCAGCCAAACAAATTAGAGTGGCTGTTACACAGAAAGAGAACTGACATTTTCTTTTAATTCCATCTTGTGTTGTTGAGAGGCCTTGTAGAACTCTTCTAACTATTTCCAAATCATTTTTGGGGAGCTACTGTCAAAATAACTTGACTGTATTAAATCAGTGTGAGGTCGCACTGAAAGGACAATACAGTTACATTCTCGATGATTGTGAGACTTCTGCATCCTTCTGAAGTTCACCTTGTGGCTACTGTAAATTGGTAGCAAAACTGTCCTTCCTAATTGGAGTGGTGTAATATTCTGTATGAAAAATGACTCTGACTCCCAGTTTCAAAGTGAGGTTAAAGATCAACTTGAGAGGCTCAAGCAATAAATGTAAGTCAAGAAGTCATGTTTAAAAAAGGAATTAATAAGCTTTGAGGACTGACTTGCTACCGATAATAACCATAACTATGCAATCTGATATAGTTATGCAGACGGTTTTCTTGTTTGTTTGTTTTGGTATTTTTTTTGACCCTTTTATGTGTTGCTCACATAGAAAGGCCTGGCATTGTATCTCATGAGTTATCCCAAGGCTGAGTTAAAAAAACCCACTACAATATCTGTGTGGAGAAGCTGATGGCTAATACACGAGTTACAGGAGCCATCTTGCTGTTATATGTCTTGCAGCATAATTTGACTATAGACATTTTGATGACTTTTTCACTTATGAGCACAGTTGAGACAGTAACATTCTCATACAATCTGACATGTTGTATTTCCTTGTGCCTGTATAAAGCTTAACTTAAAACTTGCAAGTGGTAACTCATTGTGCTGAGGCATGTAGTTTTGGTGCAGACGAAGAAGTTTGCTGCTACTGATGGGTTCATTGAATATAATAAAAATTTAATAAATTGCAGCACAGATAAATTTATTCTAATTTCTCAGTCACTTAAATGAATACGTTGTACAGGACAGTTTACCAGTTTTTATCACCCAGTAAATGTCTTTCTGCAGATTTGGTGTTGGTCTTGTCATAATGGTGCTGCTCTTCTCAAAATGTCTGCGTTTCCCAAAGAGCAGGATGACAGCACTGCACAAACGCAAAAAGCCTTCTTGGATGGGTCAGTAATAGCTATTCTGTGCACAACACTTTGCTTGGTATGGACCTTGCTTCTCTTTTCCATATATGCTATATCTTTAAGCTTGCACGCATCAGGAAACAAGTTCTAGATCTAAAAGTAGTTTTCTGTAGTGGAATGGATTTAAGCCTAGCAGCATTGATCAATTGTGCAGGACCGTAATGTTATTGAAGGCTTATTTGTGGAAATACACATATTTATCTCGCATGAATCCTGGTACAAACCATGGCTTGCTATTAGGTAAAGCAGCAGCGAAGTTTGTAGGTTTTAATCAGTTAAAATGCCACTAGACGATGGGCTCAATGACATTTTCATTTAAGTGTAGTCTGGAGTCCATCTCTAAACATGAATTTGCAAACAGAGTTTTAAATATCTCTGAACTCTATTGTCTTCTTCAAACTAGATTTGTGTTCTTAAATAAATTTATGCAAAGTGACCGACAATGACTGAGACAATCTTGAGTTCACTCCTAGTAGTTCCAGGTGCAGTGGCAGAGAGCACTTTTCTTCAGCTGAGGCAGTGAGCTGAATTAGCTCAGCAGTCTGAAAAATGCCAAAGTTAATGTAAGGGGAAGGAGGCAAGTCCCTAGCTGAGAGTAATGACTCCCTGTGTTTGGGGTTTTTTTTCTGGCTTTTTTTTAACCTGTTAGGTGTCCTGGAGAGAACTTCTTTGTTATTAGCCATCTTTTACATCAAGCTAGCATGTGCAATTTGTCCTGCTTCACCACTAGCTTCTTTCTCCTAATAGATGGAGAACCTCTTAATCACACAGGCCTAACAGAAAATATCTTGATAAAGCTCTTAAAACCTCTTGTTTTTAAAATTAATTATACTTGCATTGGAAAGGCTTTTTGACCCTTACTGTGGATAGTCTATGATTCTTCCCTGAAATGGGGTTGTTTACCTGACTTACAGCTCTTAATAATACTGTTTCATAGTGTGCAAGTCAGTAGAACTGTCAGTAAGCTGTAACAAGGCAGCAGTTGATATTTTTATCTCTTGTCTGTGGCCATCTGAACTTGGGGCAGTATTGGTGGTTTTCTCTGCTATTCAGTGCTGGTGGTTAAACACTAATAAAAATATATCTACAAATTGTAAAGAAGGGTGTGTTCATATACCATCAGAACACAAGAAGACAGCAGATGTTTAAAATTAGCAGCTTCTTTCTCAATAAAAGTTGTTTAGAGCCAGATCTAGCGTGTATTACTTGCTTCAGTTTGGAAGAAGTATTGTAACTGACAAACTATTGCTTTGCCTCATTTCTCCTACCTGATGTACCTTCTGGTAGGTATAGTAACATGCAGTTCTGATGTGGACCCCTGTAGTTCTCACTTAATGCAGGCTTCTGAGCTGCAGCATGCAGGAAATGAAGTACTCTATCCTGTGTGGGCAGGTGCCTGCAAGGCTTCACTTCTGAAGTATCTACCAGAGCAGATTTCCTCAAATCTTGATAATAAAAAGCCAGCAGGACATCAGAGGTATTTACTAAGCTGATGTTCATCTGAGTGATGGTGTCTGAACAAAAGGGGATGCTGTGTCCAGACCAAAGCTCTGTCTGGCTTAGTACTTTTTACTCTCCTCCTAATGAAAAGAATAGCAGATATGTAGAGAAATACAAGGCAGGAATATATATTGTTTGAGTACAGATTGTTTCTTTTCTCTTTCAGTTGTGTGTTTCATTAACAGACCTGGCAGCTAGGTATTAGAATGTAATTTGGTTGGTAAAACTCATAAAAAATTATAAGCCTCTACTGGGAAGTTTGGCTGTTGCTATCCATCTCTTTCTGGATTCCACTCTACATGGCTTCCTACTAAAGTAATTCTGGTGTGTCTAGGGAAGTCAGCACTAAAGAAGTACGGTTGGACTTGATGGTCTTGGAGGTTTTTTCCAACCTAGTGATTCTGTGATTCTATGTACCAGTAAAAATCAAGTAATGCTTGTAATATTGCTCACTGCAGAAATAGGCACAAATATAATTTTATTAGTGTAACAGTTAAAAGCAGCAAAACTTACTATACGCTCATAGGCCAGCTTCCAGCAAGTATTAAAAATGCATGGAGGCCATTAGCTTTCCAGGGTGTTTATCTTTTCGTCTTACAACTGTTTCCTGAACCATGCCTATTAACTTTGTCTTTGGTGGTAGTTAGTGCATTATTTGACTTGTGAAGCAGGTGGTTTAATCTCTTGTTGATTTGATTTAGAATCTATAAGACAATTAGCAAACCACCCTATGAACTCCTGAAGATGGATGACTTGTCAAGCAGCCTTCCATCTCTGCAAGATATCCAAACTGCATACACAAGATTTAAACAGCTGTTTTTGATTGGTAAGTCAAGTTTTAGTATTTTGTCTCTAAAATGACCGAGATACAAAGCGTAACAATGCTGGTTTGTGTCTTATAAATGCAGTCCTTGTCTTGACTAGTGTCTTGCTTTTAACAGTTGTTAGAAGCAGATTATTGAACATGTAACTGAAGACTGTGCTTACGTCTGTTCTTAACTGAGGTTTGTAGTTCTTACACTTACTACCTCTTGCTGAGCAGTCACAGTATCTGAAAGTGACTTTAAAAGAGAGTCATGGAGTTTAAATCTGTGGTCCACTGTGAAGTATTAACTGTTTAAACCTTATTGCTATTTCAAGAGTTGAGACTAAATGCTAATTGATTTTTGCCTTAGCTTTTGTTGCAAACTAGCCACATTGCAAAATGTGTGAAACATAAGCTTGGATTAAGATTCTGTCGCTCTGGCTGTGGGGCTAAACATGGGTAATGTAAGTAAGTCCACTTGAAAGGAGTAAAACTGCATTCCATTAAGAATGTTTGTCTGACAGCTTTTAAAATAAGGATATCACTGACTTTCTTGGTCACAAGGGCACATTGCTAGCTAAGGGTCAACTTATTGTCCACCAGGACTCCCAGGTACTTCTCCACAGAGATGTTTTCCAGCCTGTCAACCCCTCACCTCCAATGGTGCATGGGGTTATTTCCCCCGCAGATGCAGAACTCTACACTTGCCTTTGTTGAACTTCACTGATGACTTTGTGGTATTGTCCCTGGCCTCCTAGTTTATCTTGGCTATTCTGCTGTCAGTGTTCTGTAATGCCTCTTCAGTTGCAGTGGAAACTGTTTAAAACCTTTTCCAGGAATGTTCCATACATTTATGTAACCCTTCTAAAACCCACTTGTGCTTCTGGCTTAATGGTAGTGACATTCAAAATCCGATCTCCTTATGTTAAACTTCATATTGCTCATGCTTTAGTGTCCAGGCAACTGGAAACTGAAGAACCATCGCCTCTCTGAAAATTCTTTTCTTTTCCTTTCACATATTTTTCAACAGTTTATTTACCTTGTTTGGTTGCTATGAAACTACAGCATACTTTTTCTAAAAGGCAGCAGTGCTATAAAAAGTTACTGGTGTTTGTAGGTCTGCCTTACTTCCATATTTAGCTAGTGTCAACTTTAATATGGATTGATTAGGATTTATTGATTCCTTAGTATTAATTGTTTTATAACAGTTCATAAGTGAAGATGGCTGTTAATTAGCACTACATATATGTTAACAAACCACGTTTTTGTTTTTCAGATAATAGTACAGACTTCTGGGCAACTGATGTGAAATGGTTTTCGTTACTGGAAAGCACGAACTGGCTAGAGATCATCAGGTTTGTTCTATCTGTAACTTTCTGAGTTTTCAGATTGTTGTTAAATGTGTTTGTGCTGGGTTTTCTAGCTAGTTTCTTGAATTACGACAACATCCTTCACCTCCAGTGGGAAAGAAAATTAAGACAGACCTATGGTTCCTCTTATATATCATATTTCTACAACTTGAGACAGTGTTTTTACAGTGGAGATTTGTGTTAAGCCTCCCACATTAAAGGATGTGAGAAGCAGCAGATCATTCTAATTACAACTCTTCAGCAAACCTATTAAAACCTTCACTTAGTCACCTTCTTTCGAAACTGAAGAATCCTGTTTATTTCTTGCATGAAACCTATTCTGTGTCTCTGACTAGCCTTGCCATTCTTCTCTGTACTCTCTACTTCTGTAAATCCTTTAGGACGGGATGAACTGCAGTATTCAAGATGTTAGCCCACCAAAGATTTATAAAATGACAGTTGTTCTCAGTTTTGTCCCCTTCCTCTCCTGACTATTCCTCAAGTTCTTTTTTCTTCTCTCAGCAGTCCACAGTAAGTGTTGGAATGGTGTTGGCTAACTCAAGGCTTGTTGTAGTGGAATGTTGAGGGGTTTTATTTGTTTTCAGTGTTACTTTGTGCTAGCTGTATTGTCTGCCAGTTTATTCTGTGAGCAGCTTGTTATCATGAAGCACTTCCGCCATCAGCTTCTTTTTTTTTCTAGACTTAGTTACAATTAATAAATGTTTATAGTTAGTCCTTCCTTAATTCAGGATTTAAATGTATCTTGAATGAGAGATTCTGGGTGAAGATAATATGTTGAGAAACGCATTGACACAACCAGGATCAGAAGTGGCTTAAAGTAAACCCCATCCCAAGTTCCTGTCCTTCTGTTGTTTTGAGACTGGTCATTTCCATACTTGGATCCAGTTGCTTCCTGGATCAGCCTGTTCTTGGCTTCTGCAGTTAGCAGAAATGCCTTCTCAGCTATTTTAGATTCTAGAACAAAGAATCTGACAACTCCACACGTAGGAAATAAACTGTCGGCTTCTATTAGTGACCTGAACAACTGTGAGAATCCTAATCTTTAGGCAGACCTACGGAGAAGATAACCAACTTTATGAAGACTTAGGTTCTAGAAACCAATGCCGTTACATCTGGGTTATGTGATCTTTAATTGCATTCAGCCTTCCTTATGTAATTATAACCTCTGAATAAATTTTGTCTGCCTATTTGTAAGATCTGATTGCTGATCTTTCCCTCAACCTCTTAAAAACAATTGTGGGAGAAACGTGGGATGCAGCAGACTGGAACTTAAGTGTGGTGATGTTGAGTCTTTCCAGGATAAGGATCCCGCTTTTAGCAATTGTAATATTTCAGTGTATGTGTGTGGTGGCTTCTATTGATCTAAAATAAACTATTTCATTACAAATGTACAAAGATAACTGGAAATGCATGACCAATAGCCAAATAAAGATACTTGGAGGCTAAACAGTTGTTCATTTACACAAGCTAAGCATAGATTTTATTGTTTTAAAGGACTCATCAAGTTCAGTATGACATTCTAATCTCTTTTAGCGAAGCTAATGTAAGAAACTTAGTTGTAAAGAACTCTGTGGAAATGTTCACTTTTTTTTTCCTGTATTGCAACAGGAGAGTCTTGAAGAAAGCAATAGAAGTTGTGGAGTGTCTGGAAAGACAGCACACAAACGTTCTCCTTATAGGTGAGAATTTAATGAGATTATCTTACATATTTTTTACATTTTTTTCTTTCTTTACATGTAGTGTAAACCTGTCGTGTTTACATGTATACATGTAGTATAAACCTGTCGTGTTTATAATTATGGTAGAAGCTGGTAAAGTCCAGAGAGTACTCAAAGTCCCAAACACCTACATCTCACACTACTGGAAATACTTTCTGTTATTAAAAAACCTCAGTGAGCATAGTTCCAGCTAAGAGAAGTATAGTGTGAATAAGAAGGCTGCTGGTAAACTGGCAGGAGACCCATGCTACCTCTTGTTTATGCATTCCTGTTCCCTATCTTATTTTATTATAAGTTTCCTAGACCTTTTGCTGTAATTTCAATGGGTGGGCAGGCAAACAAGACAAAGAATGTGGAGCATGAAGTCCTTTCTAAAGGTACTTTTCAGTGTTCTAAATAGACACTGAATACAGAACAGAGCAACCAGGTTGGAAGGGACCCATCGGATCTTCTGGTCCAACCATTCCTATCTAACACTAAACCAAGTCCCTCAAGACCTCATCCACCCGTGCCTTAAACACCTCCAGGGAAGGTGAATCAACCACCTCCCTGGGCAGCCTATTCCAATGCCCAATGACCCTCTGTGTGAAAAAACTCCTCCTAATCTCCAGCCTAAATCTCCCCTGGCGGAGCTTGAGGCCATTCCCTCTCGTCCTGTCCTCTGTCACTTGGGAGAAGAGGCCAGCTCCCTCCTCTCCACAACCACCTTTCAGGTAGTTGTAGAGAGTAATGAGGTCTCCTCTCAGCCTCCTCTTCTCCAGGCTAAACAACCCCAGCTAAGACTACTATGTCGTCTTTTTATTAAAAGCATATAAAAGAACATGCTTCTTGTACACATCTTGAGCAGTTTGCTTTCCTAGATTGAGTAAAGCGATTGTGTGGAAAACCAAACTATATGGTAACCATTAAGCTATTTTTGCATAAGTTATTTAGCTGTTTTTTCCACACACTGCCACCACCCTAGCAGAGGGAAGAGATGTTTCTAGAAGAACCCTTAAGGTTGGGGAATGCATGTTTCATGAGAAGGCCGTTTCACACCTTGTGATAAGATGCATGCAGGACAGGAAGGTTGAGGGCAGACAGCTGGCCTGGTGGCATGGGGCAGGAACGGCAGTGGGTGCATTAGTGGAGACTGGGGAGTGTAGACATCAAAGTTATCATAGTAAAAGCTTGGGGTTTTCAGGTTTTATCATCAAAGCATTATCCTAGTATAAGTGTAAGAAACCGTACATTTTCACAAATAAAGTATTTGAAACATGGATTAACTCTCTGGTGTAACACTTCAAACAAACTCTGCTTCGCTCATCTTCGAATACAGTTTTGTTCATGTGAAGTTAAGAGCACGTTGCTTTCTTACCCAGAGTTTCAGGAATGGCTTAGTTGACAATGTGGTTTCTGTTGTGTTCTGTAGAAGAGAGTGCTACTGATCTGTGCTGTGTAATCTCTAGTCTGGTTCAAGTGATGATGGACTCACACAGCAGAACAAAGTCAGGGTTTCAGAGCCTTATTCAGAAGGAGTGGGTAGCTGGAGGACACGGCTTTTTGGATCGTTGTAATCACTTACATAAAAGTGACAAAGAGGAGGTATGATTTCTTCTATTACTTACTCACTGATTAAAAATCTAGTCTGCATAAGAAGGGGTTTAGATATCAATCCAGAAGTTCCAGGATCTTTAATTTTTCATTTTGTTTTATGGGTTGATGTTTTGTACAGTTCTTGTACCATTTTTGCTGTTTAGAGTTCAGCGTTGTCTTTGTAACTAAAGAGAACAAATGTAAATTTTCCCATTCAGTCTTGGAGTCTTTTGAAAGAAGTACATTTCATGTCATTATAAAATGTTAAGTGGTAGTAGTGTCTGTAGAAATAATTCAAGGAACTGCCTATTCTTGTCTTATCTGGAGTTTATCTTTATACTGTCTTGCTAAATGTTGCAGTCTCACCTCTCCATTCTTGTTTATGTTTTGCAAATAGATCAAATTACTGTACAGAATAAAAATTGTAAGTGTAACCTGATTCTGATAAGGAATTGCTATAAACTATCTTATTACTTGCCAACTTTAAAAGGCTGCATAGCAACAACCTTCATAGCAAGTTTGTGTGTGCAAATTCAGGTTAGAAAGTGTTGATCTCTTCTGTCAACTGTTGGCAAGGACAACTCGGAATGTATTCTTCAGGGTTCAGCTGCAGTTGTATGCAGCAGTTCTGCAGTTAACCAGATTGTTTTACTTGATATCTGTATTTAGAGACACTAAATACTATAAGTACTCTGCATGGCGAAACATACTTGTTTTTTATTAAACTGATGAAATATTTTCTTAACTTAGGCTCCCGTTTTTCTGCTCCTGCTAAATTGCATTTGGCAGTTGGTACAACAGTATCCTCCAGCATTTGAGTTCACAGAAACTTACTTAACTGTCTTGTCAGACAGCCTCTATGTGCCTATTTTTAGCACTTTCTTCTTCAACTCACAACATCAAAAAGACACTAATACGGTAAGGATTTGTTATTTTGTGGTTGCAATTTGTTGTAGAACAGGTTTGACCAAAAAGCAAGGAAAACTATAAAAAAAAAAACCCTAGCAGCACATTTTTCCATACTTATATGAAGGCTGGTGTCTTGAAGGGAAATGAGTGCAGATTTGGGTGTAATGAGTCATGTTCAGGACTGAAGCGTTTATAATGACAAAAGGAAGGTAACTCAGGAATATATTCCTCTTAATGTTTGGCTGTGGGTTCATGTTTACTGCTCTTCAGTGAAAATGTAGCTCCTTAACTTAAGAGGAATATCCTACTGTCCTGCAGATTAAGTTATCTATTAAATAGCTGTGTAGTGTCTTCTGTTCTATTCCAAAATCAACATTTTCTGAATGTTGATTTACACTTGGTTCATGCTTGTCTCTAGCCTCAGAAGCTGGAAGCAATTGCAGAGAAAAAATTGAGATTGCTGTCTTGCATGTAAATAAAACATTTATCATAAAATTTAAACTGGTAGCACTCCATAACTGCAATTAACTTTTGATGTTTGGAGAGGTTTATACCACAAATCGTAGTATACCTCCTACATTTGAAAATTTCAAGTGTCTCCCCTGCCCAACTTTGAGAACTGTTTTTTTCCTTGGATTGTTTAATCTTATTTTAAACAGTGGCAGCCATTCTTGGTGCTGTCTGATTGCACTGTTGAAAGGAAATACTGTCTGAAGTTGGAGTTAATTATATAGAGAGATCCTTTGTGTCTATACCGAAATCTGACAACGTTCAGCTATTGAATACATAGGAACTGTGTGTTGTTGCAACTCTGTGGCCTCTTCTGTGAAAAACCAGTTTCTTAATTCACCTTGACTTGGTCAGAATTCCTTCCTAGCAGTATTAGTTGTGACCTGTTTGTTTTGGCAGAGTGGTGAAAGCCTTAAGACACAAAGTGGTCCTTTCAGATTTCTGACTGTGTGGGACTGGTCTGTGCAGTTTGACCCGAAGGCCCAGGCTTTCCTGAACAACCCTCTTTATGCAGAGAAGCCAAAACCAGATAAAAGTCAACGGAAAACTACACGATTCAAAGTAAGATATGTGTTGCTTAACTATTTTATTTTTTTAATTACATAAGTATTTTGCACAACTCATGCTTCAAATGTACTGACAGTGAAGTACTGATGTGAAGCTTTTAATCTACAAAATGCATGTCCAACTCAAACTGATCTGGATCTATCTTAAGAATGCAATTTGTACCCACCTCAGTCATAAGTCATGGCTTTGCGGCTAGCGTGCGTAGCTGTGAGCTCAGGGATCTCTTTATACTGGGGATCTGTTATACTTTTCGTAATTCTATGCAAGTGTAGTGGTTACTTATGTTAACTGTGATAACTGCAGGTCAGTTGTTTGGAGTGAGTTTATTTTGTTATTCCACAGAGTACTGAAATGAAATACAAAGCAGGATTATAATCACTTCCCTAATTTTGTCTGAGTGTAGTTGCAATGTCTGTGTGTGCTCTTGAAGGCGAGGGGGACAACAACAAAAGCTGTTGTTGAGTTATGGAGGATTATGAGTGGACCACTTCATTACACTTCAGTAAGAAGTTTGGGAGTATCATCTTTCAATTCCCTGTTCGTTAAATTCTGTTATGTACGAAGCATCCTCAAGTGATAGATTAAACAAAACACAGAAGTCTGTAATTCTTGCATGTATGTGAAGAATTCTCCTTTTTCAAAGAAAAATGCTTTATTCATTGTCACTTTGTCATTATAGTTACAGTGTGGGGAAGGTATCTCCGAGTACAAAGTGGGCTGTGTTAAGTATTTGATAATAAACTCAAAGAATCACCAGGTTGAAAAAGACCTCTTGGATCATCGAGTCCAACCATTCCTATCTGCCACTGAACCACATCCCTGAGCAACTCATCTCCCTGTCCTTTAAATACCTCCAGGGACAGTGACTCAACCATCTCCCTGGGCAGCCTCTGCCAGTGCCCAGTGACCCTTTCTGTGAAAAATTTCTTTCTGATGTCCAGCCTGAACCTCCCCTGGTGCAGGCTGAGGCCATTCCCTCTTGTCCTGTCCCCGTCACTTGGGAGAAGAGCCCAGCTCTCTCCTCTCCACAACCTCCTTTCAGGTAGTTGTAGAGAACAATGAGGTCTCCCTTCAGCCTCCTCTTCTCCAGGATAAACACCACCAGCTCTCTCAGCTGCTCCTCATAGGGCCTGTTCTCCAGCCCCTTCACCAGCTTCGTTGCTCTTCTCTGGACTCGCTCCAGAGCCTCAACATCCTTATTGTGGTGAGGGGCCCAGAACTGAACACAGGATTCAAGGTGCAATTTCACCAGTGCTGAGTAAAGGGGCAGAGTAGTGTCCCTGGACCTGCTGGTCACACCATACAAGCCAGGATTCCATTGTCCTTCCTTGGCCGCCTGGGCCACTGCTGTCCTATGTTCAGATGACTGTCAGCCAACACCCCCAGGTCCCTCCTCCAGGCAGCTTACTTGGTGGATTAGCCATCAATGATTAACAGTTTTAGATTATGGAGTAAAGCAGTGGCTGTGTTTAAGTGACTTTGTTGCTTTTACATATTTTCTAAGTACAAGTTATGTTTTACTTAAGATGTATACTGAAGTCCCATCAATATTTATCTTAGTATATTTTTCTTTTCTTTCCTTCTAAAGCATCAACGGCAACTTTCTTTGCCATTAACACAAACAAAACCTTCCACAAAGCGAGGATTTTTCAGGGAGGAAACAGATCACCTAATTAAAAACATTCTGGGTAAAAGATTTGGCAAGCTCATAAATTCTTCAGATGAGCCTCCTAATAGCTTCAGGGAATTTTATGATAGCTGGCATAGTAAACCTGTTGACTATCACGGTCTTCTGCTACCTCGCATCGATGGCCCTGAAATCAAAGTCTGGGCACAACGGTATTTACGATGGATTCCTGAAGCCCAGCTTCATGGTGGTGGTACAATAGCTACAACTGCCAAGATTTTGGACTTGATGGAGGAAGTGCAAAGCTTGCAGGTGAAAATGGATGAAGAACATAGTCAAGCTATTTCTGGGAATGTACATTCCATTCCAGTGCTGAGAAATTCCACCCGTTTGTCCTCCTTGTTTCCATTTGCTTTACTTCAGAGACAGTCTATCAAACCAGCTTTACCCACTAGCACCTGGAAAGACTTGGAAGATGAAGATGACTTAGTCAAGAGGGATGACGAATTTGTCGATCTAAGTGGTGATATGTTATAAATTGTATATAAATTAATGAGTTGTATGTGGCTGAGCTCAGAGTTTTACATGTTTTGCTGTATTGCATAAAGAACTCAGTCAAGCATCTGCAGCCTGTTTACTGCGTTTGTGAGGTTAAAAACCCAACTTGGTTGGAAAGAATTAGTTGCCACAATTAACTGAGTGTATTTTGAATTTCTTTTTCACTCTAGAAGTATTTATTGCAGAAACACATTTTTAGCGTAAGTACAATAAAAATGGGCATCCAGGCTGCAGTAGCTGTTTGGCCACTTAGTAAAAAAATCCAAAAAAAAAAATCACAAACACCATTATTCTCTGATGTAAAGATAGAATACTAAATAGATACAGCAACCATCACTATTTTAACATAAAAATTCTCCTTATGGTAAGAGTACTTGAATTGTAAGGACCATGACTAAGGACTGTCAATACATTTGCATTTCCCCCCCATGATATAAAACAAACAGAGGAAAGTACAATAACATATGCATTCACAAGTAACGCTTTAAAGCTGAGGAATGAACTTGTGGTCACCTGGGATTTTGTGTCTGCTGTGGCATCAGCTGAAGTCGTGTGCTTGTCGACCTCATCTTTTCTGACAGTGCTCATCTCTGGCTTGCAGCACTTCACTGTATGCAGTGTTACCATAGCAGCTTGGCCGCCTGAAGCTTGTGCATGCATCTAGCTTAAGGATAAGATGCAAGAGCTTAATGACACATTTCAAGTCTCATTGTGTGGCTGCTGTGCTATATGCCCTTGCTGCCTTGGAATATTAAGTCCCAAATATTTTCTTTTAATTGAAGTGGCCTGACTGTGAGATTCTTAATTTGCTGTATTTTTTATCTCCTTTTAATATAGTGTTTCATTTTTACTTTCCCTGTTTATGCCAGTTGCCTTGGAGGCTTTCTGTAGCTTGCACTGAGACCCTTCATGTGGAAGGGGAGACTCTGTAATCCCACAGTGAAGTCAGATTTGCCGTGTGGTGCCACTTGTCAGGAGTTGGTGGTACTGCCTATGACTGTGGTGTTCACACCAGATGAACACTTGCATCCTGTTGCTGGATGTTCTAACAGTACCTCAGTGAAAAAAGCCATAGAGAAACACCTGTTGACTTTGATCTACTGTGTGTATGTTTATGTATAAAGTATTTTTACTGCAAATAATTGCCCTTTGTAAAGCTGAATATTAGTTGACTGTCAAGTCTATTTTAAACCCTTAAATTCTAGAATACCCCAAGAAATGGATAAAAGTGATAAAATCAGTTACACTGAGAGGGCAGACATTGAGTATTTTCTCTATGCTCATACAAATTTAGAAATCCACGATGGAAAACTTGGCTGTTGCTTAATCTGGAGCAGCTCAGTGTAATTGGGGATATTAAGCTAGGTTACTGACCAGTCACTTCACACTGAGTTGTTAACACGTATAGCAAAAATGGATCAGCAGCTCTTAAAAAAAAAAAAAAAAAAAGCATTTATTGTAACATATTTAAATGTATTAGTTGGGAAAGGGTGAGAGCTTAATGCAGCTATGCCAAACTGAGGTTTCCCAATCTGATTGCCTTAAGTTTTAGTAGTGCGAGGACAATACTTGAGTTTGTATTGTTTTATTTAAAAATACACTAGTACTTATGCTTGCTTCTGTGATACAGAAGACCTTACAGCCAGCACTTGCTAGAATGGGTTGTCCAGCACATCTTTCAGACTCTGTTATTGTAGTGCAAGTGACTCATGTATGCAATAATGCTTTGCATGTTGAATGAGCAGTGCATTTTTATGGTGAAGAAATAACTGTTATTCTACAGTCATCTGCATTCAAGGGGATATTTAAACACTGCCATTACAAAAAAAAATAAATGGATTTTTCTATACTTTTGATCAAACTGTTGTAATGTTTCAGTCATGAAGATTACATATTTATATTAAAGAACAGATGGACATCTTATTTGTATAAAAGTTATCAGAAGTTTATGTAGAAGAGTAACATATATGTGGAATTAAACATGGGAACACTTCTAATGTAAAACAAATACCATTGTTATTGGTCTTCTGCACTGTGGGATTGGAAATGTACTTAATATTTTTACTCTAGGCTTCTGTTTTTACCTCTAAGTTTTTACACTGAATGCAACCTAGAAGCTTTAGAGTTTGGGGTTTTTTTTAATACTGTCATTCTCTCTAGCGGGCTGTTCAGAGAACATCAATAAAATATACTTTAATGTATTTGTCCTGAAATGAGAATGTATGTTTAAGCTTGTATTTTGCAAGCAATACTTCCAACCATAGCAAACTTGGCAGTCTGTGCTGACACAGCCTTTCTAGCTATAGGCTTGGTTTTAACAGCCTGTTCTGAGGAGGAAGCTGTGCTGTGATTAGTGGAGAGGCGGCGTCAGTTCGGGAAAGAGGAAAGTTCAGCCCTACGTAGCAGAAGTTCCTAAGGTGGTCTGGACACTGTCTGCTGAGTGTCAGTATTTGATGGTTTGTTTATTTCAGTCTTAGCAATGTACTTGGATTCTCCCTGTTTCAAGGGGGAATGTTGTTCTCACAATGTGAAACTAAACAACTTCTTGAAATCGCTAGAGATGGGTGTCTCAAACTAAAACCGTTTTGAGCATCGACTGGGAAATGGTCATAGCAACCCACTGAGTATAAATTAAGTTCTTTTTTCCAAGATTATGAATTACTAGCTTATGTACAAAAAAGCACTAGCATAGATCATACATTCAAAACAATTATGCCACTTCTGGTATATCATAGATAAAATGTTACAAGACTGCTACAGGCTTGTTCTTGAAGTCAGGTACAGAGCTTTTGCAGTGTCTGTGAAGTTCTGGGTCACGTTGTAACGCAGTGTGCGCCTCTGCCTTACCCACATTGTCTAAGGATAGGTGAGTGTACTTTGACTACCTGGCTTTAAGACTGTGTTCACGAGTGAAAATGTTCTGTTATTGATGTTCACCATAGTGGAGTACAAACTTGTATTGTATTGTCAAAACTTGGCCTCCTGATCTTGTGCTCCAACTAGAGCTTTCTCAATTCATGCTTAAAGCACGGAAGCATAACTTCTTCAGGAGGCAGTACGATACTTTCTGCTCTAGATGTCTTATGATGGATTACTTTTGTCACATCAGAGGTGACCTTCATTCTGATCTTTATCTGAAAAGTTCATATGCATTTACTGCCTGGTGCTCTCCTGAAAAGAGCCAGCTTTTGCATAAAGCTCTGTTTAGAAATTTTGTGGGATGGACTTCATTTTCTGGGACAAAGAGGAAGTGGATTAGTGAACTCTTGAGTCTAAAAAGAGCATTCTATATACAGAACTACATATGCTCTTCCAGGATTAATTTAGTGGGTGGGAGGGGCAAAATCTGTCTCAAGATCTCAGGTCCTTTATCTCAGTTTACAGCAAAGTTATCTAGTGACAAATGCATTTTGTCAGCATTTGCCGAGTGGCAGATATTTACCTGGTAAAAGGGTTATCTTAGAAGGGATTAGAAACAAGGGGTGAGGACATCTGATCTTTGAACTGGACAAACAGTTTTGTGGGGAGGCACCTCCACATCGAATATAGAAGGAGTAGAAATGAGGGTTGTTTGGGCTGTTTTGGAAGAACATGGTAGAGACTGCCAACAGTTCTGAGTCCTGGAGAGACTTGCTAGGAGGTAAGTTTGACTTTGAAGAGTATCAGCTTTAAACTTGTTGCAGAGGCTGAGGTGTTAATAGAAGACAGCTAACATCTTGGCAAGCGTATATATGGGGAAGGGAGGCTTAATGCTGCCATGTTTTGGACTACTGTGAAACCCTGTCTTCATGTGGAAACCCTGTGGAATGCTAAATGCTGTTGCTCAACTGCAGGAGGCTACTCCACTTCCAGCGACCATTTGTTTCTCAGTTTTTCACTTCAGCAATCCAGTAAAATAACAGATACATCCTTTAATAGTAGTCTGGATGCTAAAAGCAGGCAGATAACATTTATCTAGGAAGTGCATTTGTTAATTAATGTTGTGAACAGCAAAACTAAGAAGACTGATTTCCTATGGAGTTGTCTTGTTTGTGGCCAAACCGCAGGTCCCTCAACTTTGTCCTTTATTATGGCATTACACCCTTGCTCATAGAATCACCAGGTGGGAAGAGACCCACTGGATCATCGAGTCTAACCATTCCTATCAAACACTAAACCATGTCCCTCAGGACCTCATCCACCTGTGCCTTAAACACCTCCAGGGAAGATGAATCAACCACCTCCCTTGGCAACCTGTTCCAATGCCCAATGACCCTTTCTGTGAAAAACTTCCTCCTGATGTTGAACCTGAACCCCCTCTGGTGGAGCTTGAGGCCATTTCCTCTTGTCCTGTCCCCTGTCACTTGGGAGAAGAGCCCAACTCTCTCCTCTCCACAACCTCCTTTCAGGTAGTTGTAGAGAACAATGAGGTCTCCCCTCAGCCTCCTCTTCTCTAGGCTAAACACCCCCAGCTCTCTCAGCCGTTCCTCATAGGGCCTGTTCTCCAGCCCCTTCACCAGCTTTGTTGCTCTTCTCTGGACTCACTCCAGAGCCTCAACATCCTTCTTGCGCTGAGGGGTCCGGAACTGAACATAGGATTCAAGGAGCGGCCTCACCAGTGCCAAGTCCAGAGGGAGAATCACCTCCCTGGACCTGCTGGTCACACCATTTCTGATCCAAGCCAAGATGCCATTGGCCTTCTTGGCCACCTCGGCACACTGCTGGCTCATGTTCAGTCGGCTGTCGACCAACACCCCCAGGTCCCTCTCCTCTTGGCAGTTTTCCAGCCAGACTTCTCCTAGTCTGTAGCTCTGCCCAGGGTTGTTGTGCCCCAAGTGCAGGATCCAGCATTTGGCCTTGCTAAACCTCAGCCCACTGGACTCTGCCCAGCGTCTGTTCAGATCTTATTTCGATGGACACATGGCAGGAAAGAAAGACTGTATATGGTCTGACAGGCTGTCCTCCTGCAGCATGATATTTAAAGGAAAAGCAGATATACACCTGTAACCTACAGAGAACCCAACATTGGAGCAGATGGATGCACCCAAAAGAAGGCTGTAACCCTGCGGGAAGTCCATGCTGGAACAGGCTCCTGCCAGGACCTATGGACCCACGGAGAGAGAAGCCTACTCTGGAGCATGCTTGCTGACAGGACTTATGATCACGTGGGGAAACCAACCTGAAGCAATCTGTTCATGAAGGACTGCATCCTGTGGAAAGGGCCCAATCTGGAGCTGTTTGCGAAGAACTGCAGCCTTTGGGAAAGACCCATGTGGGAGAAGTTTGTGGAGAACTGTCTCCTGTGGGAGAGACCTCCACACTAGAAGGGTGAGGAGTCCTCCGTCTGATGATAGAGGAGCAGCAGAAACAATGTGTGATGAATGAACTACAACCCCCATTTCTTGTTCCCCTGTTCTGCTGGAGGAGGAGCTAGAGAAATCAGAAGAGAGGTTAAGCCCAGGAAGAGGGGAGGGGTGAGGAAGTTGTTTGAAGATTTGTTCTAATTACTCGTTATAATACTTTGATGTCAATTGGCAATAAATGAAATTAATTTCCCCAGGTTGAGTCTGTCTTACCCACGTTGTTAACTGGTGGGTGATGTCTCTGTCCTTATCCCAACCCATGAAGAGCCCAATCATTTTCTCCACTTGCCCTGCTGAGAGGTGACAGTGATAAAAGGGGCTTGGTATGCACCTGGCAGCCAACCAAGATCCATTCACACACATAAACAGTTGCATACTTTAACACCATCTCTTCATTTCTGTGATGTCTTTGTAAAGATTTTATGGCAAGATTTTCAGCCCCTTTAAGTATGGCCAGGTTTTAAAGGTGTAGAAAACTTATTTAATGCACCTATATGAGGTTTTGTTAATTCATTTAACTACTGATTTGCCACCTAGACAGCTAACTTAGAGAAAGATCCCGCCCAGTTAAAATCACTGATTCATACTTCCCATGTCTCCTGAATGTCTCCCCGGGCCTGCTGTGAGATGGTGTGCATCACACTAATTATCAGATAATCTCAGTTTGGCTATCAACAAATCCTCACTGCTGGGCTATGGAAGTCTTAGCAGTCTGCCCTGCATTGAGACAAACAATAGCTGCATAACAGCTTATCAGTAACTCTGGTGCATCAATTTGATTTTGAGACATACTCAATGGTGGTGATGAGCATGAAACATGCTGCTTTATGGAGAACTGGTAGGAGGAGGACTTCTCACTCAGGTGTTATACTGTGGCCAAAAGAGCAGGACTGTATACTTTTGGAAATAAACCGAACTGCACTGAAGATGCTTTATCCCTAACTGGAGTAACCTATTAGATTCTGAGCTGGCCAACTGCCCAGATCAACAAAAAACTATTCCTACAGAAGGGAAACCTGCAGATAGAGCAGTGTGGAAAGATTTTACAGAGAACAAGGCCTGGATGCTGTGAGACTGCTTGATACTGAACAACTCTAACAAGACCTTGAAGCAGAGAGCTGAAAGATAAACACAGGCCAGCTGGGAGGAACCCAGCAGCTAGTTCGGTGGGAACGAGTACCACCTGAAAGGAAAACAATGGACATGAACTGTCAACATAGCTAACTTTAGTATAACTTGGTTTCTTGGCATGCACGGTAGCTTAGCCAATAATATGTTGGTAATAGCCTTATGGACAGCTACCTTTAGCCAATAGTACACTGTAGTCACCCTCGTGGGCTCACAGTTATGTAACCAAATGGGGTATATAGAAAGACAGCTAAGCTGAATAAAGGTGCTTGCTGACTGATCAGATTGATCTCTGCATGTGTTTTACAACAGAGCAGAATTGGGAATCCTGATTTTTTTTTTTTTTTTTGTCAGCTGTGCTGAAGTGGCATAGTGAAAAAGTCAACTTTGAAGTAGTTTTATCTATGTATTTTCAAATTTCAAAATTACCTCTGTGCTACAATATCTTTCCAATATGGTCTTGCCAATGGTAAGTGGTAAAAAGGGCATCTTCTTCCTTAAACAATTTTGACCCTTCTGTCCATTCCATGCCATATTTCCACATGCTAATGGCAAAATTAAATCACTGCTACTGTCTGCTTGGAGTACACCTCCATAAAAACTGTTTGCTGAAGTTCCTAGTTTTGTGGCAGTAGTATAGGTAAGAGCAATGTGGTCTTCAGAAGCACCAAAAATACCTCCTGTCAGAAAACAGGATGTTTGAAATACTTAGCACCTTGTATTAACCTTATATTAACAATGACTAGCAAACACATATTCAGACAGCACGTTTCTACTGAGACCAATGTAAAATTCAGGGGTCCTGCAGATGTAAGGAATGCTTTGGTTTTGGCTGAGGGATATTTATGACTGATGATGAAGTGCCAAGGTGGTTCTCTGGCTCTAGGCCGAGTTTGCAGCTAAGAAAACAGAGCCCATTTGACTTAAAGAAGAAGGAAAGTCCTAAATTTCGGAGTGTGACCATGCTTCCAGGACAGGATGTGCTTTCTTTGCTTTGGCATAGTGCCTGGTCCTGCTCTCCTACTGTAAGTAGGGAGAGATCACCTCACCAGATTTCAGTCACAGGTCCATTTTGAGCTGTAAAATATTCAGTGTCTTCTGCTGGTGTGTTTGTTTTGCAGAAAAACAGGAGTTACATTCGCTACTCATAAGATGGACAATGAGGCTAAATATACTTTTGGGGAATTTTCTATTTTTTTTTTTAATTTCTCTCTAAAGGACTTAGCTGTAAAGTAACATCATTGTTTTATCCTTTGTTGAGAGATTTAAGCTGATACCTCAGTAAACATTAGGGAAAACATTTAGTGATAAAATCCACACATACCAAAGTAGGACACCCTTTTACAGATGGCTGACGCAGCAGCACAACATATTCTGTGTTAAATATGGAAATCTGAGGTGCCTTTTGTTTAATCTCAGCAAGAGCAGAAAGAGATACAACTTTATGTCTAAAGATAACCTAGAAACCAGATGTTCTTTTACTGTCTATGAGGGTGAAAACAGTGATACACCGTGCAGCTTCTCTGAATCCCTACTGCAGCCAAGGACCTTCCTTGCAGATGTGCCAGTGTCATTTGGAGTTTCCTGGACCACACCAGGCTTCTTAGTCTGTAGGATCTATTTCTATTACCAATCATCAGCTGGGTTATCAGATCCATTAAGATTGTTTTTTTTCCAGCATCCATTTTAATTTGCAGCTGGTGATAATCCAGCCGTCAATCCTTTTTTTCTCTCTCTCCTCCTTGGGGAAGTCATCGGAGGCCTGAAGGTCTAATGCTGGCTTCAGTGACATAGCTTATTGCTGTGAGCATCAGACAATCTCTGGTAGCTGAGAAGATGGATTTTTGGAGGCCCAGAAGGTATGTTTTATCGGTAATCCTGCAACTTTCTCAGCATAGGAAAGCAATTCAGTCACCGCTTGCCACACTTGCTGTCAGTCAAGTGTGGGGCTTTAAGGCAGACAGGTACCAATGTCCTGACTTGACATTTAACAATAAAAGGATTCAATAGAAAAGGAAAGCTGCTTCTTCCCTGTTCAAAGATAACTTTTAACAACTTAGTACCTTTAAAAAAAAAAAAAAAAAAAGATTATGACAATGTCCATCAGTAAGACAGCATTTCCCATAACCAAAACCCATGCAAATACTTTTTTACAGTTTCTTTCCTTTTTGTCCCAGGTACAGAAAAGTATTTTGGGGAACTTCTCTCATACCAAGTTTTTGGATGCTATTTTTGTCAGGCTCACTTTCTCTCCTAGTGCTGCTGCATGTCTGGGCTTGCAGATAAATGTTTTCAGCTGCTGGTTCACTCTGAAGTGAGTGAGGCATTTGTCTAGAAAGCCCTGTGTACCCACTCCAGAATCTCGAGAAAAAAGCCATTTAACTTTTCCAGCAATACTGTGTGTTTCTGGTGCTTTTGGCTTCAACAGTGAAGCTTTTTGGCTTCAACAGTGAAGCCCCAAATTCCCTGTCTTCTCTTTCCATTTAGCTATAAGGGAAGGCAGAAGAAGGCAGACACGAGTGCACTTGAGATGTACAAGGCTGAATGTAAACTTATTGCGTTCTGATGAGTTTTCTAATTACTCCTGACTGTTGGTCAGGTTTCTGCTCTGTTTGAATCCACTGTGATTCCTAGAAGTATTAGCATTAAAAAAAACTGGAGTCATTCTAGAATCACTCTTCTGTGTTTCATGGTTGGACATTGAACATCATCTTTACTTAGGCATGTGCAGGTAGTCTTGTGTTTGGTGTTACGTGAGTACATAGCAGGAGTTCTTAAATATTTATAGATCATTAATGAACTCTTAAATGCAATCAGTGCTTATAAAAAGTAATTCTATACTTACTCACCCAGACAGCCCAAGTTTTTAAATATCTGGCTAACTTCAGAGACCATGTTTTGTTTAGTGCTCAAATGTTTATCAATCTATACTGTGTGAGTAATGCCCTAACCAGCCTTTTATCCAATCATTCACATGATTACTTCAGTTTGAAACAGAAATGTGGTCTGCAGTGTACATTTAAATGAAAAAGAATCCTTGCATGTCTCCTGTTAAGAGAATTCTGTTTGACTAACAGCTCTTTTGCATAAAATGCATTCATAAATGTTTGCATGGACAGAAATGTCATAGCCAGTGAAATCTCTTTAAAAGCCATCACAGAGAAATGATCTAGAGACAATATCATTTTACAATACCAAAGACAGATGCTGTTGCATGGATATAATCAGATGCAGAATTAATCCCCCCAAATCAGTCCATATTTGTCTTGTTCTGCCCTATGGGAAAATGTTCACAGGACAATATTCTCAAGTTTACTGCCTTGCAGTCAACAGAGGCACCAGGAATACAGGTTCAGATAAAAAGATGGCAGTGCCAGTAAAGTGCTCTGCCACTGAGTGATGTCTCCCTCCAGAACTCCTTCAGTTAAACCCAAGTGTGTTGCCTTCAAAAAAATCTTCTGGATTTTTTCCCTCTGTCTTAATCAAATCCATGTTTGGTGGCCAGCAGTTCATGATGGCAACACTGTCCAAACAATTTCACAGCAAGATAGTGAGGCAGTGTTCTCTAAAACTCAACCTGCACAAGATTTTATTCTTCCATGTTTTCAAAGCTAGCTTTAAGTGTAAGAAACTTATTAGACATGCTTGTGTCCTGGTTTGACTCTTGAATGAATCAAAAAGTGAAGTGTGTGTGTTTAATCTACAAATATTTATCCATGTGTCTTGCTCCTTGGACAGAAAGCATTATAGAAGGTGCCAAACTTAGAAACCTTCCTGTGTTCATGGCCTCCTGGCTACCGTCAGCAGTACAAACCATACAGCACAAGCAGGGTGTGCAATGTCTGCCAGGAGCAGAACAGCCATTGCAATGCACTTGGCTGATTTCTCATGAATGAGGTAATTTGAAAACCCCCTTTACAATAGTCTTCATAGAGACTCAGAAGTGGCTGCTGCAAAATATGTCTAGATTTTTCTTACTTTTTCCCATGGCAGCTGCTCACCCATCTTTGCTGACCTCACACAACCACTGGTACCTGAAATCCTTATTTTTCTGCCTGACAGCCACCATGGCTCTGTTTGATTCACATTTACTCTTCGAAAATTACAACTCATTATTTGATTCTCTTTGTGTAGATTTTTGGTCCTAAAGAGAGGCTGCAAACCTACCAAAAGTAATTGACATTTATTCTACACACTTCTGAATGAACACAAGTACTCTCTAATTAGACAACAAGAATACTGTTCTAATCACTATTTATATTGTAAATTACAACTCCATGGAAACATTTTTTGCACCATCTGGCTTTATGCATTTTTATAATGAGTTGATGAGTATTTATATACTTCACAAGGAACAGATAGAGAAGCATTTGTTACATTAGGAAGGGAAATAAAGATTTTCCAAAAGGCAATTTGTATAAAACTCACTGCATTCGACATTTTAAATTTTGCCAAAATGCCAGTGACAGTTTTGGTGGAGGCTTCATGGGACTCATTATATTTAATGAACATCTGCTAAGGAAGCTGCACATTTTTCTAGTGCTGCTGGTTGAACTTGACTCCTGGGTAGAAATGAAACATATCTTCATTACAAACAGCACCTTGACGGATACTTTTGTCCTTATGATTTCAGTACTATAATTATAACATTAAAATAACCAATACAGATTCTTGCTACTGAACAGTATCATTCAGACACAAGGAGGAAGATGCTATCACAGCACAAGGATGTCAGGAACTAGCAATCATTTGAACTCTGCAGGAGATGAGAGAATGAGAGGATCTAGAAATATTTGAAATAAAGAAAACTTTTTAGAACTTAGTGAATATTTATAAGATCTTTGCATATCTGCCTTTGGTCTTCCTAAAATGCCCATTAGTCTAAAACAACACAATTCATTGGGTTTGTACACATAAAAATTAAAAGCAGCAATAATTTTTAACCCCAAGCCCCCTGAAATTAAACCTTACTATTAACTTAGTAGCTGCATCTGATTTTATATGAGCTAGGTGTTAACAGCTGGCAGAAGGCCACCAAAAGTAATAATTATTTGTATTTTTGAGAAGCCTAAGCCATCATCCTTAAATCAGTCAAAGGAAAAGCTTAAAAAGGGGCTCTTAGAAAAGATACAT
This sequence comes from Coccyzus lansbergi, assembly GCA_033558105.1. NCBI lineage: Eukaryota > Metazoa > Chordata > Aves > Cuculiformes > Coccyzidae > Coccyzus > Coccyzus lansbergi. The sequence continues at coordinate 41,344 of JAUMJK010001833.1, forward strand.
TGGCAAATTTTGATTTTGTAAACTGATAATTTAACCGATGTCTAAATATTGGGCATTAAAAGCTGCCAAAGAAAGGGTCTGTTGTAGAGGCAGGAAGCCTGTATCAGTAAGTGCTTTTTACTTTGAACAGATTTGCCACTAGTACTGGGAAGTTCATTCCTAAAACCAACAAGAAAATCCCAGCCGGTCTGCACTGACTAATGAAGGATTTATTTAGTACCCAGAAAACCAATATGAGTAAAATAGGCACAGCTGAAACTGTAAGAGGGAGTATTACATGACCACTATGTACTAGACATGATTTCTACAGTCAGTTATCATTTACTCCGGGTTCTTCCCACTTATTATACCACACGTTAGTTTGCTCGGTTCTCTTGTCCCTTGTCTCCTAGCTCCTCCTTCTCTCATCTCTCATCTCTCTGTACCTTTTAGCAGATGGATTGTTACTGAAAGTGAAAATCGTGTTCTTGGAGATCATGGTGCTGATAATATTGGATAGAACAAATCTCAGGGTAATTTGGTCCTTCTGTTTGCTTTGTAGCATTAACATCTACTCTAGCATTCAAGCAGCACATTTGTAATCCTCTGCACCTTTGCTCCTGGCCACTGGACTTCCTTATTTTGTACTCCAGCTCAACACTCCTTCAGTAATGGTATAGTACCTATTTATGAGGCTGCCTGTCAATAGATACCTGAAATGACATATGAAAATGACCTGTTTTTTGACTGCTGTTTTTAAGTCAGATCCGTACAGAGATTCAGGCCACAGGTCCATCTAACACTTTTTTTAGTGGCATAATTGGGAGTGGCAAAATTTCACTGGGAGGAATGGAAGACAAAAGCAGGAATGCAAACAAGATCAACTGATGAAACCACTGGATGGTGAGGCTGTACCAGAGTCAGTAGCTTTCTTCTAGAAAACAACTCCTGAATTCTTTCAAAACATGCACGTGCTATTAGTCTAATTGTCCTTCAAGAGAAAAATCTGCCCAGCAGTATCTTGTTATGACGCTGTGATATCAGCACTATGATCCATCCACTACATCTGAAAGTTTCAGAGTCTCACATAGAGGTTAGGTTGAGACTCTTCTACAATTTCTTGCTTTAAACTGTTGTATGCCATGCTTATGGTGTCCAAATAACTGTAAATTTGTCAATAGTTATTAGCATGCAATCTTCTACTCTGGGTATCCAAGAAGGTTACTCTTTGCTTGATCTGCTATCCCAACGGAAATCTGCCTTAGGTTTATCAATGATTTTTTCTGCTGATATAAGTGAGGTAAGCCCCACTCCCATGGTGAAGCAAATCATTGCAACTGCAACATGAGAGTTTAAGAATCATGCCGCTTCTGTTTTATCTTCTATTTCAACTTCCCGGTGGGCTAGCAGCAGTTAAAAAAAACTAGCAATTTTGAAGTCTGCTGTATTTACTACAGGTAACCTAGATTCATCGGCAACTGTTAATTTAAATTCTGCAAGATATGGGCTTAAGAACAAACAAGGATGAGTTACAAGGGCAATTTACTGCAAGCTAAACAAAATATTTATAGACTGCAGGCTGTGCTTTCATGTTTTTCATGTTCTTCCTTTTTTCAAAGACATAGGGTATCAACTCTCTGGCGGGATGCCACTGGCATTGGGATGGGGGGAGGAAGGGGAGTTTCCCAGTGAGGTGCCTACTGACAACACAAACGACATTGAATTAGCCAGCGCCAAATGCTGTGTTGGAGATTACAGCTTTCTAAACTACTGATAAAGCCACAGAGACCTCAGAAATATTTTTCAAATGCAGCTCGGTGCTGTAAAATAAATGGCAGGTAAAAAGGCTGTGACATGGTACATTGGGTTCTCCTAGGTGGAGATCCAACAAGCAGAGAACGATCTCTAACATACAGGCTCTCTCTTTTGTGCAAGGAATCAACACCAACAAAATCTGGTGCTGATGTGTGTCTTGTTTGATATCCTTTTTATTGACATTTTAGTTTTGTCTATTAGTGTTGCATTGGTGTAAAAAAACCCCTAATTTAATTGGCTTGAAATTCATTTACAGTCATTCTTAATTTGATTCACACTGAGCTTACTGGTTTAAATTCATGACAAAGAATCAGAACTGGAACCAATAGTGAGAAACTATATTTGTCTGAAACTATATCATTCAATTTGTGCAAACACCTGAGTTTCTGAGTCAGAAAAGTGTCTGTCAAATACAAGAAACCTTACAGTACACTTCATTCTAATAAAAATAAATAAATCAGCAAAATTAATTAACCTACAAATGATCCTAATTTGATGACTTCTGGTTTTTTTTTTTTTTAAAAAGCAGTGGGCAAATCAATACCAATTGTTAGCTACTGCTTTTAAAAAGTGATTTTCGCAAAACTGAAAATAATGATGACACCTTTGAGACTCTTGAAGAAAGGATGCAAACCAAAAGAGCATGAATTAGGAGCTGGTAAGCAACAGTTAACCCTGGAAATGGAATCAAGATAAATCCCAAACAGTTAAAATGCCATCTTAGTTTAGAAGGAAAGTGAAAAAGTTGTAGCAACCTGAACAGTACATTCTACTGATAAGAAAGGAGAAGGTAATGTTTTCACCCGGGTTTTTCAGAAAGCTTTTTGGAACCTCTTTTTGATCTATAATTAGGATTCTCAATAAATCTTGGGAGCTCTGAAAAGCAGGAAGAAAGCTAACATAGTGACAGTGTTAGAAGAAAGTAAAAGGGATGACTGAGGTTAATTACATGTCTGTCATCTCAATTGTAATCCTCTGCTAAATATCTAAGTGACTTGTATAGGACTAAACTAATAACTATTTGAGTATAATTACTACTCAGAAAAGACATTTCCAGAGAACATATCTTATGATGTTGTGGTATCTCTTCTTCATGCATAAGTTTAGTTGATAAAAGTAGCAGTGATTTTATATCCTTGATTTGGCATTTGACTTGGAGTAGCAAAGCATTTTATAAAAAGCCTAGAAAGATAACAAAATCAGAATGTCACACAGTAAGTGGATTGAGAATAATTAATAGACCTCAAACACAGAAGAGGAATGATCGGCAGATATTTGAATGAGTGACTCAGATCCTGCAGGGATCAGTTTTGTCCATATGCTGTTCTTTCTTATCTGGAATATTGAAGAGGCCTTGAACATGATTCCACAGTGTGCCCAGGTGGCCAAGAAGGCCAATGGCATCTTGGCCTGTATCAGAAATGGCCAGCAAGTCCAGGGAGGTTATTCTCCCTCTGGACTCGGCACTGGTGAGACTGCTCCTGAATCCTGTGTTCAGTTCTGGGCCCCTCACCACAAGAAGGATGTTGAGGCTCTGGAGTGAGTCCAGAGAAGAGCAACAAAGCTGGAGAAGGAGCTGGAGAAGAAGAGGAATGGCTGAGAGTGCTGGGGTTGTTTAGTCTGGAGAAGAGGAGGCTGAGAGGAGACCTCATTGCTTTCTACAGCTCCCTGAAAGGAGGTTGTGGAGAGGAGGGAGCTGGTCTCTTCTCCCAGGTGACAGGGGACAGGACAAGAGGGGATGACCTCAAGCTCCACCAGAGGAAGTTCAGGCTCGACATAAGGAAAAAAATTTCTTCACAGAAAGGGTCATTAGGCAATGGAACAGGCTGCCCAGGGAGGGGGTTGACCTGCCTTCCCTGGAGGTGTTTAAGGCACGGGTGGATGAGGTGCTCAGGGTCATGGTTTAGTGATTGATGGGAATAATTTCACTCGATGATCCAGTGGGTCTCTTCCAACCTAGTGATTCTATGATTCTATGATTCTATGAATTATCACTTAGGCACAAAAACAGACAATGCAAGAATTGGCAGTCTGGGAAACAACGGAGGCTACTATACTCACTTAGAAAGTGACTTGGAGCCCTTGGTAAACAGGACGAATTAACAAAAAACCTAAAAAATAATCCCATAATTATACATGTATTTTATTTATGTCTTTTTATAAATATATCTACAGACTGGAAAATGGGAGGCTGGGGGGAAGACCTTATTGCTCTCTACAACTCCCTGGAAGGAGGCTGTAGTGAGGTGAGTGTGGGTCTCTTCTCCTAAGTAACAAGTGACAGGACGAGAGGAAATGGTCTCAAGTTGCACCAGAGGAAGTTTTGATTGGATAGCAGAAAAAATTTCCTGGCCAAAGGAGTGGTGAAGCATTGGAACAGGCTGTCTGGCGATATGGTGGAGTTACCATCCCTGGAGGAGATCAAAATGCGTGTAAACATATCATCCAGGGACATCGTTTAGTAGACTTGGTGGCACTGGGCTGATGGTTGGACCGGGTGATCTCCTCTTTTGCAACCTTACTGATCCTATGATTCTATTCTGTTCTATGTATGTTGTACCAGTATGGCCAAATGAGGCATCCTAATTGCGGACCAAAAAGTATAATAGGTTATCATTGTGCCACAAGCACCTTTATTCTACAATAAAATGCACTTCTTGGAAACATCTACAGGATTTGTCCTTGATAAGTAGCTTTTGTGGTTTTAGTGTGCTGAGTTCAAAAGGTTTGAGAAGATGCCAGTCAGCAGCAGAGCCAAGGAACTTCATCTCTTCAGTGTAAAGATAGGACTGAAAGTTCGGTTGATGAGTATATATTTACGTATATATACACATCTGTATAAGCAGGTAGTCACAAGCAGTGCTGTCAGGGCTCAGTACTGGAGCTAGTCTTTTTTAGTATCTTTATCAATGTTCTGGATGAAAGGACTGAGTGCTCCCCCCATGAGTTTGCAGATGACACTAATTGGGCAGGAGTGTCCACCTGCTCAAAGGCAGGAGGGCTGTGCAGAGGCACCTGGACAGGACGGATAGGTGGGCCAAGGCCAGTTGTATGAGATTCATCAAAGCCAAGTGCCAGATCCTGCACTTTGGTCACAACAACCCCAAGCAACACTACAGGCTTGGGGAAGAGTGGCTGGAAAGTTGCCCTGCAGAAAAGGATCTGAGAGTCCTGATTGACACTTGCTGAATATGAGTGAGGAGTGTGCCCAGGTGGCCAAAAAGGCCATCAGCATCCTGGTTTGTATCAGAAACGGTACGGTCAGCAGGAGCAGGCAAGTGATTGTGCCCCTGTACTTGGCACTGGTGAGGATGCACCTTGAATCTTGTGTCCAGTTTTGGGTCCTTCACCACAAAACAGGCATTGAGGTGCTGCAGTGTGTCCAGAGAAGGGCAACAGAGCTGGTGAAGGGTCAGGAGAACAGGGGTTATGAGGAACAACTGAGAGAACTCGGGCTGTTTAGCCTGGAGAAAAAGAAGCTGAGGGAAGACCTTATCGGTCTCTACAGCTACCTGAAAGGAGACTGTAGAGAGGTATCTGTTGATCTCTTCTCCCAAGTAATAAGTGATAGGAAAAGAGGAAATGGCCTTAAGCTGTAACTAGGGTGGTTTAGCCTGGATATTAGAAAAAACATCTTTAGTGAAAGAGTAGTGAAGCATTGGAACAGGCTTCCCAGGGAAGTGGTGGAGTCTATTCCTGGAAGTATTCGGAAATCATGTAGATGTGGCACTTTGTGATATGGGTTAGTAGGCACGGTGGTGTTGGGCTGATAGGTGGACTGAATGATGTCAAAGGTCTTTTCAAACCTCAGTGATTCTGTGGTTCCATGATTCTATGATATATATGTGTACATGTATGATATATATGTATACACAGATATACGTAGAGATGTATTCCTACGGGGCTACAGGAATCGGCTACAGTCCCATGGCTGCACATAAAATCAGGCAAACCTAAGGTCCTAAATAAGGCACTTTTTAAGAATCACAGATGTTCGCAATATCCCTGCTTCTATACTGTATGCCTGAACCTGCTCAGGAATGAGGACTGACTCTAACTTTGACAAATTAGGATTCATAAGCAGGTAGAATCCAAGATCTTCAAGCTCTTACCTAAATTATTCTTATCAGATTAATTCTTACATTGCCGTTGAGTTTTGCCTGAAGCAGCATACCTAGATCCTGCTTCCACACAATTTATTCAAGAAACAAATCCTTTTAACCTGGATTTTATATTATCTACATCTTATGTCAGCCTGACTTGCTCCAGTAATCCAAGAAGAAAGGCACAATTTGATATTGTTTCAGAGTCCTCATGCCATTAATGCAAGTTAAACTGTCTTCTGTTCTGTGTCAATATGATTCTAATGTAACAACTTTTTCCAAAGCAGTTTCAAATATTTAATCAACTCTTACTCAAACACAATACAGAAAGGGCATCAACAGTTCTCGGCTGCATGGATCATTTTTTTTCTTTTCATTTCCCTACCCATGAAATGATTCTTGCATCAAATTAGGTTGGACAATTTCCACTCAGATAAAGGGAAAAAAGAAGATGTTTGACAAGCAAGTGCTACACCCTGCTATGGGGTTCTGCTGATACTGAAAATGTTGGCAAAACTCTCTTAAGTCTTGGTTTTGGAGTTTTAGAAAGCAAGTGCTCTTTAATTGGACCTGGGAAAAATGAGGGAGTGATTTGAACCAATCATGCAATGCAACAAGAATTGGGGACAGAATATATTTCCCACTGACATGCATATGTATAACTTCTCACAGAAATCTTATGCATATTCTATTACTCTCCAAGGACTAATTCTAATGTTATTATAAACTTCACAACAGTCAAAACTCTTGCTAATATGGAGCTGGCTCCAGCTCTCTGACAAACCTTACAATTGAGATAGGGAGAAATTCCAGACAGAGGTGATCACAAAAGAACACACAACTGTTCAGCACAGATCACACTGCACAGGATACGCTATCATCTCCAAAGACTCAACAGTCTCTAGAGGAAACACAGTTTAAAAAAACCCAACACACTATTGGAGGGACGTTGTCTAACTTTCAACGAACACAATTCCTTGGATGAAACTCAACTCTGATCTAGATTAAATCAAAATATTCCACTTTTTGTAATAGTAATTACTTCTTGTGTCACAAGGACTAATTTATTGTTATTTTGAGCATCACAACCATCAAATCCCTTGCTCATTTGGAGCTTTGGAGCCAGCTCTGTCTGACCTGGCATTTGAGGGAAGGAAAGGATGTAAACAGAGATAGTTACAGAAGAAGACACATCTGGTCATCACAGACCATATTGAACATAAGATGTTATCATCTCCAAAGAACTAACAGTGTCTGGAAGAACACTGTCTAAAAGAAAACATGCTGTCAAAGAAAGAAATCATGTCACCAGATGGACAATCCCTGTTTTTGATACAGGATGGGGGATAACGTGATTGAGAGCTGCCCTGTGGAGATGGACTTGGGGGGTGCTGATTGATGAGAAGTTGGACACAAGCTGGCAATATGCGCTTGCAGTCCAGAAGGCCAACTGTATCCTGGGCTGCATCAAAAGCAGCGTGGCCAGCAGGTCGAAGGAGGTGATTCTGCCCCTCTAATCCTCTTGTGAGACCTCATCTGGAGCAGTTCTCCAGATGTGTCCAGTTCTGGAGTACTCAACAAAAGGATATGGAGCTGTTGAAACAGGTCCAGAGGAGGGCTACAATGATTATCAGAAGGATGGAGCACCTCTTCTGTGAGGACAGGCTGAGAGAATTGGAGTTGTTCAGCCTGGAGAAGAGAAGGCTCTGAGATCTTACAGCAACCTTCCAATACATGAAAGGGGATACAAGAAAGCTGGGGAGGGACTAGAGGCAATGGGTATAAATTGGGAGATGTAATACTAGATGTAAGGAGGAATTTCTTCACCATGAGAGTGGCAATACACGAGCATAGCTTGCCGAGGGAAGTTGTGGCTGCCCCATCCCTGCAGGTGTTCAAGGCCACGTTGGATGGGGCCTACGGGTAACTTGATCTAGTGCCATGGACGAGGAGAGTATTTCAGACACAGTTGTTAATGGAAAAGTTCATGTACAAAATAAGAGGGACAATCTAATCTTTGAGGAAATGGCAGGATTCCTAGACAAATTCCGGTGGCCAGAATGTGAGTGCATCAACTGGAGTGAGAGAAGAAATACCAGCACTTCAACGGTTGCGGGTGTATTGTTCTTCACAGGCTGATGATAGATGCTGTGGTAGTTTACCCTAGGCCAGAGCAAATGAACCATGCGTTCCATACCTGTGGAGTGTTTTCAACACTAGCTTTTTTCATTATAAATGCTGTATCAAATGCACAGGTGAGAGGAGACAGCTACAGTGATGGATGTTTAAGAAGAACAGGTGCTCATGGTGTTGGAGCAAAAATCTAAAACTTTATTATATACAGTATTTTGAATTAGTTGCAAATCAAGAAAAGACATTATTTAAATGTATGTAGTAATTTTAAAATTACAAGAAATCTTAAAACATAGTGGTGTAGAAAGAAGTGTTAGTTACTTAGGAATGCTAACAACACCAGGAATACAAAGGCTTATACAGTCTCAAAGTTTCTTTTACAACATTAAGCGATTGTTTTGCTATAATGCTTTTTTAGTTTCTCATTGGTAACTTTACTTTGGTAGACCTTGAGTTGCTACTTTGTAGTCTATTGAGCTGTCAGCTAGAATACTCACATAGCTGTTTCTCATGGTAAAGCATAAGATTACCACCAGAAGGAGGCAGGTAAGTGCAGTAAGAGCTGATAAAAAACTTGCTAATGAAATAATTGAAACATACATAGACTCATAGAATCACCAGGTTGGAAGAGACCCATCGGATCATCGAGTCCAACCATTCCCATCAAACACTAAAGCACATCCCTCAGGACCTCATCTACCCGTGCCTTAAACACCTCCAGGGAAGGTGAATCAACCACCTCCCTGGGCAGCCTATTCCAATGCCCAATGACCCTTTCCGTGAAAAACTTCCTCCTTATGTCGAGCCTGAACCTCCTCTGGTGGAGCTTGAGGCCATTCCCTCTTGTCCTGTCCCCTGTCACTTGGGAGAAGAGACCAGCTCCCTCCCCTCCAAAAACCTCCTTTCAGGTAGTTGTAGAGAGCAATGAAGTCTCTTCTCAGCCTCCTCTTCTCCAAGCTAAAAACCTCCAGCTCTCTCAGCTGTTCCTCATAAGACTTCGTCTCCAGCCCCTTCTCCAGCTTTGTTGCTCTTCTCTGGACTAACTCCAGAGCCTCAACATCCTTCTTGTGGTGAGGGGCCCAGAACTGCCTACAGTATTCAAGGAGCGGCCTCACCAGTGAAATATGCATTAGACAATGATGTAACGTGTTGAATACATATTAAATTGCGAAACCTCATGAGGATAAATTGGGTCACGTTTAACGGTTGTCGGAACTGGATTTGGGTACTGACTGTCCCTCGGTTCCCAGGGCCTCATAATAAAGCACCACATATAACCCTTCCCGGAGTGTTATGTGTTTGTTATGCCGATGCTAACAGTGTCTGGCTTTTCATCAGCTTTCTGTTGATGTTTTGTTCACTTATTGCTTCAATGTGGATTCTTTTTGGAGCATATGTTACACAGAACACTAATGTTTACCCTGGATTAGCAGTTTTTCCAAAATGCATCGATATTTTTCAGTACTCTGATCTATAAGTTTGGAAGAACAGAATAATCACGGGGATGAAAGGCCCATGCATAGCATCGTCTGTTCTATAGTTGCTATGTCATACTATGTATGTAGACACATTCACATTTATTTGTTCTTGTTCTACTTTCTAAATTGTACGAACTGAGACAAATTAGTTTCTGTAATAAGCTCCCTCTTTTCATAGAATCATAGAACAACCAGGTTGGAAGAGACCCATCGGATCATCGAGTCCAACCATTCCTATCAAACACTAAACCATGTCCCTCAGGATCTCATCTACCCATGCCTTAAACACCTCCAGGGAAGGTGAATTAACCACCTCCCTGCGCAGCCTTTTCCAATGACACTTTCTGTGAAAAACTTCCTTCTGATGTGCAACCTAAATCTCCCCTGGGGGAGCTTGAGGCCATTCCCTCTTGTCCTGTCCCCTGTCACTTGGGAGAAGAGCCCAGCTCTCTCCTCTCTACAACCTCCTTTCAGGTAGTTGTAGAGAACAATGAGGTCTCCTCTCAGCCTCCTCTTCTCCAGGCTAAACAACCCCAGTTCTCTCAGCTGCTCCTCATAGGGCCTGTTCTCCAGCCCCTTCACCAGCTTTGTTGCTCTTCTCTGGACTTGCTCCAGAGCCTCAACATCCTTCTTGTGATGAGGGGCCCAGAACTGAACACAGGATTCAAGTAGTGGCCTCACCAGTGCTGAGTACAGAGGAAGAATAATCTCCCTGGATCTGCTGGTCACACCATTTCTGATACAAGCCAGGATGCCATTGGCCTTCTTGGCCACACTGCTGGCTCCTGTTTAGTCAGCTGTTGACCAACACCCCCAGGTCCCTCTCCTCCTGGCAGTTTTCCAGCCAGACTTCTCTCAGTCTGTAGCTCGGCATAGGGTTGTGCCCCTGGTGCAGGACACAGCATATGACCATGTTAAAACTCATGCCATTGGACTCAGCCCTGCGGTCCAGCCTCTTCAGATACCTTTGCAGAGCCTCCCTACCCTCCAGCAGATCCACACTTCCACACAGCTTAGTGTCATCTGCCAACAGATTTCTGAATTTGTACATATGACTGTATATATCTTTAAAAGGGAATTTTAAATTTAAAATTTAATTTAAAAAGGCTTCTGAGGTACTGAGAGACATGGTTTAGAGATTGGTGGGAATGGTTGGACCCGATGATCTGGTGGGTCTCTTCCAACCTGATGACTCTATGACTCTGTGACTCCATGTCCCTGCCCGTGGCAGGGCAGTTGGAACTGGATGGGCTTTATAGAATCATAGAATCATAGAACAACCAGGTTGGAAGAGACCCACAGGATCATTGAGTCCAACCATTCCCATCAAACACTAAAGCACGTCCCTCAGGACCTCATCTACCCGTGCCTTAAACACCTCCAGGGAAGGTGAATCAACCACCTCCATGGGCAGCCTGTTCCAATGCCCAATGACCCTTTCTGTGGAAAAACTTCCTCCTAATCTCTAGCCTAAATCTCCCCCGTTGGAGCTTGAGACCATTCTCTCTTGTCCTGTCCCCTGTCACTTGGGAGAAGAGCCCAGCTCCCTCCTCTCCACAACCTCCTTTCAGGTAGTTGTAGAGACTAATGAGGTCTCCTCTCAGCCTCGTCTTCTTTAGGCTAAACAACCCCAGCTCTCTCAGACGCTCCTCATAAGGCCTTATGGTCCCTTCCAACCCAAGCTATTCTATGCTCCTGCCTAACTGAAGTAACACAGTTACAAGGATAAACTCTCTTTTAGCGTCAATGAAAACCCTCCACTTTCTGCACCCGCAGCTCCTCCCGGTGCGGCCGCCGCGCCACCCCCTCATCGCCGTTAACACC
>JAUMJK010001834.1:0-12509 GCA_033558105.1 Coccyzus lansbergi
GGTGGGGTCCATAGGGTGTGGATATTTTGGAGTCCATGGAGGTCCAGGGGGTGCAGATCAGGGACATCCATGGGGTGTAGATCAGAGACATCCACAGAGGTCCCTGGGGTGTAGATTGGAGACATCCGTGGATGTCCATAGGGTGTAGATCAGGGACATCCATGGAGGTCCATGGTGTGTAGATCAGGGACATCCATGGAGGTCCATGGGGTGTAGATCAGAGACATCCATGGATGTCCATGGGGTGCAGATCAGAGACATCCATGGATGTCCATAGGGTGCAGATCAGGGACATCCATGGAGGTCCATGGGGTGTAGATCAGGGACATCCATGGAGGTCCATGAGGTGCAGATCAGAGACATCCATGGATGTCCATAGGGTGCAGATCAGGGACATCCATGGAGGTCCACGATCAGAGACATCCATGGATGTCCCTGTGGTGCAGCCGCGGTGCTGGTGTCCGCGTTCCTGGCGCTGACGCCATGTCCCCATCCCACAGGCGGCCACTTGGCGCCGGCTGGCGGTGCCGGTGCTGGTGTCGGTGGCATCCAGGCTGGCATCGGCGGGCGAGCCGGGAGGTGGTGGCGGTGGCAGCAGTGACCGGACGGTGGGCGTCCTGGTGGGGCTCCTGCTCTGCTTGGCCCTGGGCTTGGCCCTGGCCTGGCGCCACCTGTGCCGCCTGGCGCCCGGACGCTACCAACCGCGGCCCTGGGGACGCCGAGCGCTGGCGCGGCTGCGGGGACGCTGGCACCGGATGAGGGGCCGCGGGCAACTCCGCCTCGGGGACACCGACGACGCGGAGGTGGCGGTGGCGTCGGCGAAGGATGAGGAGGAAGAGTTGATGCCGTGGAGACAAGGCCCAAGGAGGAAGGAGAAGGAGGAGGATGGGATGGAGGAGGAAGAGGATGATGTGGTGGTGGTGGCATCGGGCGAGGAGGAGGAGGAGGAAGAGTTGATGTCGTGGAGCCACGAGATGGGGAAGGAGGGGGTGGAGAACGTTGGGATGGAGAAGGATGGGATGGAGAAGGATGGGATGAAGGTTGGGATGGAGAAGATTGGGATGGAGAAGGATGGGATGAAGGTTGAGATGGAGAAGATTGGGATGGAGAAGGTTGAGATGGAGAAGGATGGGATGAAGGTTGAGATGGAGAAGATTGGGATGGAGAAGGTTGAGATGGAGAAGGATGGGATGAAGGTTGAGATGGAGAAGACTGCGATGGAGAAGGTTGCGATGGAGAAGAAGGATGGGATGGAGAAGGTTGCGATGGAGAAGATTTGGATGGAGAACGTTGGGATGGAGAAGGATGGCACAGAGAAGAAGGAAGTTGGGATGGAGAAGAAGAAGGATGATGGGGAGAAGGATGGAATGGAGAAGAAGAAGAAGGAGGAGGAGGAGGCTGAGGCCGAAGCTGGGGGGCGCCCCCCAGGCGGGGGGGCCGAGGTCCTACACGCCTTCTCGGGGACAGCGACGTGGGGGGACATGCGGCCAGAGCTCACCGCCCTCTGAGGACCCCCCCCCCCCCTCCAACACCTTCCGAGACCCACCCTGTGACACCCCCACCCTGTCACCCCCACCCCGACCCTGTGACACCCCCCACCCCGAGACTCCCCCCAATAAAGACCAGCTCTGTCATCTGTGCCTCAAGAATAAGGGGGATCCCCCCACCAGTGCTTCTCACTGTCCCCCCAGTCCCCCCCTTGCCCCCCCAGTGCCTCCCAGTTCCCCACTGCTCCCCTCCAGTTCCTCTATTGCCATCCCCAGTTCCTCCCATTGCCCCTCGGGTCCCCCCCAGTGCCTCCCAGTTCCCCCTTGACCCCCTCCAGTTCCTTCATTGCCCCCCATGTGACCCCGCAGTTCCCCCTTAACCCCCCTCAGTGCCTCCCAGTTCCCTCCTGACACCCCCAGTTCCCCTCTTGCCCCCCCAGTGCCTCCCAGTTCCCTCCTGATCCCCCCAGCTCCTCCCATTGCCCCTCAGTCACCCCCCCAGTTCCCCCCCTTGCTCCCCCACTGCCCCCCCAGTTCTCCCTTAACTCCCCCAGAGACCCCCAGTTGCCCCCATTGCCCCCCAGTTCCCCCTTGACTCCCTCCAGTTCCTCCATTGCCCCCCCCCAGATCCCCAGTTCCCCCCCAGTGCCTCCCAGTTCCCCCTTGACCCCTCCCCAGTTCCTCTATTGCTCCCCTTCTCCCCTCTCAGTTCCCCCCTTGCCCTCCCCCAGTGCCTCCCAGTTCCCCACTGCCCCCTCCCAGTTCCCCCTTTGCCCCCCCCAGTGCCTCCCAGTTTCCCAGTGCCCCCTCACTTCCCCCCCAGTGCCTCCCAGTTCCCCCTTGACTCCCTCCAGTTCCTCCATTGCCCCCCTTCTCCCCCCTCAGTTCCCCCCTTGCCCCTCCAGTGCCTCCCAGTTCCCCCTTTGACCCCCCCCAGTGTCTCCCAGTTTCCCAGTGCCCCCCCACTTCCCCTCCAGTGCCTCCCAGCTCCCCCTTGACTCCCACCAGTTCCTCCATTGCCCCCCCCCAAGATCCCCAGTTCCCCCCCAGTGCCTCCCAGTTCCCCCTTGACCCCTCCCCAGTTCCTCTATTGCTCCCTTTCTCCCCCTCTCAGTCCCCCCCTTGCCCCTCCAGTGCCTCCCAGTTCCCCACTGCCCCTTCCCAGTTCCCCCTTTGCCCCCCCCACCCAGTGCCTCCCAGTTTCCCAGTGCCCCCCCACTTCCCCCCCAGTGCCTCCCAGTTCCCCCTTGACCCCTCCCCAGTTCCTCTATTGCTCCCTTTCTCCCCTCTCAGTTCCCCCCTTGCCCTCCCCGAGTGCCTCCCAGTTCCCCACTGCCCCCTCCCAGTTCCCCCTTTGCCCCCCCCAGTGCCTCCCAGTTTCCCAGTGCCCCCCCACCTCCTCCCAGTTCCCCCAGTTCACTCCCCACTCTGGCATCACCGAGTCCTTTATTGGCACACATCCAGCAGCCGGGGTTGGGGGGGGGGGGTCCTACCCCCCCACCCCCTACCCCACATTTTCCCCCCCCCAACCCCACTTCCTCTAGGCAAGGGGGAGGGGAGGGGGGGTGGGCAGCACAAGCAGCATGATTTTAACCCCTTAAAATCTTGGGGGGGGGGGCACCAGGTGTCCCCCCCACCCTGAACCCCACAACAGGCACCAGGTGTCCCCACCCACCCCCCCCCCCCCAAACCAAACCCCTACCTGGCTACCCTCCCCCGCCCCCCCTTTGGCTTTTTGCCCCCCCCCGAGGGTTTGATGGGCAGGGGGGCCGTGCCGTCGGGTTGGGGGGGGGCGCTGCCCCCCAAGTCCATCGGCTCCCCCCCCACCGCCGGCGGGGCCCCCCCCGGCTTGAACGGCTCGAAGGGGGAGAACTTCACGGGGCTGTGGAAAGAGTTGGGGGGGCACATGGAGGGGGGGGGGGGGGGGGCTTCAAGATATCCCCCCCCAAGGACCCCAAGTCCCCCCCCCCCCCCCCCAAGCTCTCAGCCTCTCTTTACTCCTTCCTGACCCCCCCACAGCCCTCCCCCCCGACTCTGTCCCCTCCTTCTTGCCCCCCCAGTCCCCACCACTACCCCCCATCACCCCCCCATGGTCCCCAAGGGCCCCCCCACCCCATGACCCCCCCACCCTATCACACCCCATATTCTCAGCCCCTCTTCTCTTCTTGCTGCCCCCCCAAGTCCCCCCCCACAACTCTGTCCCCTCTTTCTTGCCCCCCCAGTCCCCATCACTCCCCCCTCATCATCTCCCCATCACCCCCAAGACCTCCCCTCCTCCTCCTTGTTCCCCCCACCCCAAATTCTCAGCCCCCTCTTTTCTCCCTACTGCCCCCCTAGTCCCCATCACTGCCCCCCCATCACCCCCCCATGGTCCCCAAGGCCCCCCCAACCCTATCACCCCCCCAACCCTATCACCCCCCTATATTCTCAGCCCCTCTTTTCTCCTTGCTGCCCCCCCAAGCCCCCCCAGTCCCCATCCCTCCCCCCCCATCACCCCACCATGGTCCCCAAGGACACCCCCCCCACCCCATCAACCCCCAACCCTATCACCCCCCTACATTCTCAGCCCCTCTTTTCTCCTTGCTGCCCCCCCAAGCCCCCCCAGTCCCCATCACTCCCCCCCCATCACCCCACCATGGTCCCCAAGCCCCTCCCCTCCTCCTCTTCCCCCCCCACCCAAGTTCCCCAAGCTCCTCCCCTCCTCCTCTTCCCCCCCCAAATTCTCAGCCCCTCTTTTCTCCTTGCTGCCCCCCCAAGCCCCCCCCAGTCCCCATCACTACCCCCTCCATCACCCCCCTATGGTCCCCAAGGCCCCCCCACCCTATTACCCCCCACACCCTATCACCCCCCAATATTCTCAGCCCCTCTTTTCTCCTTGCTGCCCCCCCAAGCCCCCCCAGTCCCCATCACTCCCCCCATGATCCCCAAGGGCCCCCCCCAACCCTATAACACCCCTTACCCTATCACCCCCCTATATTCTCAGCCTCTCTCCTTGCTGCCCCCCCCAAGCCCCCCCCAGTCCCCATCCCTCCCCCCCCATCACCCCCTCATGGTCCCCAAGCCCCTCCCCTCCTCCTCTTCCCCCCACCCCCCAAATTCTCAGCCTCTCTTTTCTCCCTATTGTCCCCCCAAGTCCCCATCCCTCCCCCCACCAGGTCTCCAACCCACCCCCCTCCTCCTCCTCCCCTCCCATGTCCTCAGCCCCATTTTTCCCCTTCCTGCCCTCCCCCCAAAGCCCCCCCAGCTCCATCCCCACCTTCCTGCCCCCCAAGTGCCCCCCCCCCCAGTACCTGACGGGGGTGCGAGGGCTGCTGTTGAGGCGTCGGGGGGAGCGCACCTTGGGCTGGAAGGAGAAGCCCTCCTTGATGCTCTCCAGCACCGAAGGGGCCACGTAGGTGAAACCCTGCGAGAAAACACAGGGAGGGGGTTAAGGAATTCTTGGGGGGGGGGGGGAGGAGGGCCCAGAACCCACCCCCCCAAAAAAAAATTAATAATACCAGGAAGGCTTGGTTGGCACTTTCACTGATGGAGACGTCGTCGGGGCTGTCGACAGGCGTCTGGCGCGTGAAGCGGGTGTCGAACTGGCTGACGTCCTCCTCCGACTGCTGTGGGGGGGGGTCAGTGGGTGCTCCTCCAGGGACCCCTTCCCCCCCCAACCCAGCCCCCCAACCCCCCAGAGCAGCCGTACCAGGCAGGGTTTGAAGGGAGGGTCCAGCCGACGGGCCAGGAGGTCCTCCCAGTTGATGTGGCGGAAGAAAGGTTGTTTCTACAGGTAGTTTGGGGGATGATGAAGATGTCGAGGGGGCGAAGTCCAGCTGGAACCCAACCCCCCCAACCCAAACAAACCCTTCTGGCTGTACCTGAACGTCGGCCGCGTCACCTGGGCCCCCCCCGACCCGCTGGTTGGGGTTTCTCTTGAGGAACTGGAAGAGAAAAAGGGGACGGGGAGGAGATGTTGGAGGACGTGGAGCTGGAGAAGCATGGGTTGGGTTGGAAAGGACCTCAAAGCCGTTCGGTTCCAATCCTGACACCTCCCACGGAATCAGGGGCTCCATCCAACCTGGCCTTGAACACCTCCAGGGATGGAGCAGCCACCTCTGCTCTGGACATTGCTCCAAGCCCCATCCAACCTGGTTGGGAACATCTCCAGGGATGGGGGAACCTGGGACCACCCTGGGCAACCACTTAGTTTCTTCCCAGGATTTCATCTCCATCGTTTCTCCCTAAGATCTCATCTCCATCTCTCCTCTTTCGGCCCTAAGGAGGCTGAGGGGAGACCTCACCGTCCCCTGAAAGCTTGTGGTGAGGTGGGTTGTGGTCCCTTCTCCCAAGCGACGATGGATGGGACAAGAGGAGATGGCTTCAGGTTGCACCAGGAGAGGTTTAGGTTGATGATTAGGAAAAAATCATAGAATCATAGAACAACCAGATTGGAAGAAACCCATCGGATCTTCTAGTCCAACCATTCCTATCAAACACTAAACCAAGTCCCTCAAGACCTCATCCACCCGTCCCTTAAACACCTCCAGGGAAGGGGAATCAACCACCTCCCTGGGCAGCCTATTCCAATGCCCAATGACCCTTTCTGTGTAAAACTTCCTCCTAATCTCCAGCCTAAATCTCCCCTGGTGGAGCTTGAGGCCATTCCCTCTTGTCCTGTCCCCTGTCCCTTGGGAGAAGAGCCCAGCTCCCTCCTCTCCACAACCTCCTCTTAGGTAGTTGTAGAGAGTAATGAGGTCTCCTCTCAGCCTCCTCTTCTCCAGCCTCAACACCCCCAGCTCTCTCAGCCACTCCTCATAGGGCCTGTTCTCCAGCCCCTTCACCAGCTTCGTGGCTCTTCTCTGGACTCTCTCCAGAGCCTCAACATCCTTCTTGTGCTGAGGGGCCCACAACTGACCCCAGGATTCAAGGAGCGGCCTCCCCAGTGCTGAGTCCAGAGGGAGAATCACCTCCCTGGACCTGCTGGTCACACCATTTCTGATCCAAGACAGGATGCCCTTGGCCTTCTTGGCCACCTGGGCACACTGCTGGCTCATGGTCAGTCGCTGTCGATCAACTCCCCCAGGTCCCTCTCCTGCAGGCAGTTTTCCAGCCAGACTTCTCCCAGTCTGTAGCTCTGCATAGGGTTGTTGTGTCCCAAGTGCAGGACCCGGCATTTGGCCGTGTTAAACCTCATCCCATTGGTCTCAGCCCATGGATCCAGCCTGTTCAGATCCCTTTGCAGAGCCTCCCTACCCTCCAGCAGATCCACACTTCCACACAGCTCTGTGTCATCTGCAAACTTGCTAAGGGTACCCTCAATGCCCTCATCCAGGTCATTGCTGAAGACATTGACCAGGTCTGGACCCAGCACTGAGCCCTGGGGAACTCCATTTGAAATTCTTCACCGAAAGGAGAAACCTCTTAACCAAAAGGGTCATCAAGCTCTGGCAGGGGCTGCCCAGGGAGGTGGTGGAGTCTCCATCCCTGGAGAGGCTCAAAACCATGTGGATATAGCACTTGGAGACATGGTTTAGGTGGCACTGATGGTTGGACTGGACGAGCTCAGAAGGCTTCTCCAACCTCAGCGATTCCACGATTTGCTTCGGTAGGACCTCCAAGATGAAGAGAGTGAGGAGCTACCTTCTTGATGAGGTCCCGCGCGTCGGGCGTCAGGTACGGCGGCAGCACCAGTTTGCCCTTGAGGATCTTGTCGATGGTCTTCTTGCGGTTCTCGGCGGTGAACGGGGGCTGCGAGAGGCACCACCGGGCGGTGAGGAAGAGTTTGGGGGGGTCGGGGCGAGGAAGAAGGCTTGAGATGGCCCCAAGCAGGGACCTCCCAACCCTAGAACCTCAGCCGGGGCTTGAGGGGGAAGGAAAGAGCAGGGGGTGTTGGGGGGGGACTTGCCGATCCTGTGAGCATGTCGTACATCAGGGCGCCCAAGCTCCACCAATCCACCGCCCGGTTGTGGCCGCTGCGCACCAGGATCTCGGGGGCCCTTGGAGGACGGTCTTGAGAAGGTTTGGGTCCAGGGAAAAAAGGTCCAAAACCACATCCCATTCCCCACCAAGTCAGAGAATCACAGAATCATAGAATCACCAGGTTGGAAGAGACCCACAGGATCATTGAGTCCGACCATTCCTATCAAACACTAACCCATGTCCCTCAGGATGTCATCCACCCACACCTTAAATCCCTCCAGGGAAGGGGAATCAATCACCTCCCTGGGCAGCCTCTCAAACTGACTAATCACCCTTTCCATGAAGAATTTCTTCCTAATGTCCGTCCTGAGCCTCCCCTGGTGGAGCTTGAGGTCATTCCCTCTCGGCCTGTCCCCTGTCCCTTGGCAGAAGAGCCCAGCTCCCTCCTCTCCACAACCTCCTCTCTTCTCAGGGACTTGCAGAGACCAAGGAGCTCTCCCCTCAGCCTCCTCTTCTCCAGCCTCAACACCCACAGCTCTCTCAGGCGCTCCTCTTCTTCTCCAGCCCCTTCCCCAGCTCTGTTCCCTTCTCCAGACATTCTCCATCCCCTCAACATCCTTCTTGCGCTGAGGGGCCCACACCTGACCCCAGGATTCCAGGAGCGCTCTCCCCAGGGCCGAGACCAGAGGGACAAGAACCTCCCTGGCCCTGCTGGCCACGCCAGGTCTCATCCAAGCCAAGATGCCCTTGGCCTTCTTGGCCACCTGGGCCCCTGCTGCCTCCTCTTCAACCAACCCCCCCAGCTCCTTCTCCTCCAGCCACTTTCCAGCCAGACTTCTCCTAGGCTGGAGCTGCTCAGGGTTGTTGTGCCCCAAGGGCAGGACCTGACATTTGGCCTCGTTAACCCTCATTAACCATTGGTCTCAGCCCATGGATCCAGCCTGGGCAGATCCCTTTGGAGCCTCCCAACCCTCCAGCAGATCCAGCTCCCACCCAGCTCAGTGTCACCCCCAAACTTGCTCAGGGAGCACTCGACGCCTTCATCCAGGTCATTGATGAAGACCTTGACCAGGGCTGGACCCAACCCCATTCCCCACCGAGCTCCTTACATGTACTCGATGGTGCCGCAGAAGGTGTGGGTGACGGCCCCGTCGTGGATGGACTCCTTGCACAGCCCGAAGTCTGTCAGCTTGATGTGGCCTGGGGTGGGGAAGACAGGACGGGGAGTCCCCACTTCCCTCAGGGACCTCCCCGGTGTCCCCTCAACCACCTCCAAGCTCACCTTGGCTGTTGAGCATGATGTTCTCCGGCTTGAGGTCACGGTAGATGATGCCGTGGGAATGGAGGTGGCCCAGGGCCAGCGTGATCTCGCTCAGGTAGAAGCTGGGAGGAAGGCGGAAAGTGGCTTTGGGGTCCCAGCGTCAACCCCCGCAACCTCCCCAGCGTCCCCAGCCCAGCTCTACCAGGCGGTGTCCTCCAGGAAGATGCCTTCTCGCTCCAGCTGCATGAAGAGCTCTCCGCCTGCAGGAAAAGACGCACCGAGTTGGGACCTGGAGAGATGTCCCGGCTGCCCCATCCCTGGAGGGGGTGAAGACCAGGTTGGATGGGGCTTTGGAGCAACCTGAGCCAGTGGGAGGTGGGAACTGGACGACGCTGGAAGGTCACTTGCCGCCCAAATCATGATTTTATGATTTAGATACAAGGAAGGATTCTCCATGGTGAGAGGGAGGAGGCCCTGGCTGCTCAGAGAAGCTGTGGCTGCCCCATCCCTGGAGGTGTTGAAGACCGGGAAAGGGGAAAGGGTCATTGGGCATTGGAACAGGCTGCCCAGGGAGGTGGTTGATTCCCCTTCCCCGGAGGTGTTTAAGGCACAGGTAGATGAGGTCCTGAGGGACTTGGTTTAGTGTTTGATAGGAATGGTTGGACTCGATGATCCGATGGGTCTCTTCCAACCTGGTTGTTCTATGATTCTATGATTCAATCCCTACCGCTGAGGCACTCCAGGATGAGGTAGAGCTTGCCGCCCGTCTGGAAGGCGTAGATGAGGTCGACGATGAAGGGATGCTTGACGGCCTCCAGGATGTTCCTCTCGGCGCGGGTGTGGGCCGTGTCCTTGGCGTTGCAAGCGATCTTGGCCTTGGAGGGGGGCGAAGCGGTGAGCGGGGGCTCCCCAGGAATTGTTGGGGGGACAGTTGTTGGAGGGAGGACCAGGGCAGCGCTACCTTCTTCAGGACCTTCATGGCAAAGATCTTCCCCGTGTTGGTGCCCTGCACTTTGCGGACTTGGAAGACCTGGAAGGACAGGAGAAGGTGGTTGGGGACACTGTGGGATGTGTCGTCATAGAATCTCCAGCCTAAATCTCCCCTGGTGGAGCTTGAGGCCATTCCCTCTTGTCCTGTCCCCTGTCACTTGGCAGAAGAGCCCAGCTCCCTCCTCTCCACAACCTCCTTTCAGGTAGTTGTAGAGAGCACTGAGGTCTCCTCTCAGCCTCCTCTTCTCCAGGATAAACCCCCCCAGCTCTCTCAGCCGCTCCTCATAGGGCCTGTTCTCCAGCCCCTTCACTAGCTTCATGGCTCTTCTCTGGACTCACTCCAGAGCCTCAACATCCTTCTTGTGCTGAGGGGCCCACAACTGAACACAGGATTCAAGGAGCGGCCTCACCAGTGCTGAGTCCAGAGGGAGAATAACCTCCCTGGCCCTGCTGGTCACACCATTTCTGATCCAAGCCAGGATGCCCTTGGTCTTCTTGGCCACCTGGGCACACTGCTGGCTCATGGTCAGTCGGCTGTCGACCAACCCCCCCAGGTCCCTCTCCTCCTGGCAGTTTTCCAGCCAGACTTCTCCCAGTCTGTAGCTCTGCTCAGGGTTGTTGTGCCCCAAGTGCAGGACCCACCATTTGGCCGTGTTAAACCTCATCCCATTGGTCTCAGCCCATGGATCCAGCCTGTTTAGATCCCTTTGCAGAGCCTCCCTACCCTCCAGCAGATCCACACTTGCACACAGCTTTGTGTCATCTGCAAACTTGCTAAGGGTAACCTCAATGCCCTCATCCAGGTCGTTGATGAAGACATTGACCAGGGCTGGACCCAGCACTGAGCCCTGGGGAACCCCACTTGTCACTGGCCTCCAGCTGGACTTAACACCATTTCCCACAACTCTCTGGGCCCTCCAGCCAACCAGTTTTCCACCCAGGACAGTGTGCGCCTGCCCAGGCCAGAGGTGACAGTTTCCGTAGCAGAATGCTGGGAGAATCTGTGTCAAAGGCTTAACTGTGTCGTGGTCGTCGTCCCCCCCCCAAAAAAAAGCTTCTGTTCCCCCCACCTTGCCGTAGCCGCCCTTGCCCAGGACCCGGAGCAGCTCGAAGCAGTGAGGGCCGATGTTCTCGGGGCCGTTGTCGACGCTGCTCTCCGAGATCTCAATCTCCTCGTAGTGTCCCACCGGCCTGTCGGGGACACGGTGGGGTAGGGGGTGATGGGGGTGGACACCCCCTCCCACCTGTGTCTGTCCCCCCAACCCTTTCTGCTCCCCACTTACTCCAGGCCGTTGCCCCGGGGCTCCAGCTCCATCTCCTGCGGGATGGAACCCACCGTCAGCAGGGGACGGGGGACAACGTGGGACGGGGACCCTGGGCAGGGACACCAGGGAAGGGCTGGGACACAGGGGGGGCAGGGGGGGTAGCAGGGGACACCCAGGGTGGGGACTCAGGGGGAGCAGGGGACACCCAGGGAGGGGATATAGGGGTCTTGGGGCACCCAGGGTGAGCAGGGGACACCCAGGGAGGGGACACAGGGGTCTGGGGGCACTCGGGGGGGCTGGGGGCACTCGGGGGGGGGGACACAGGGTGGAGCAGGGGACACCCAGCGTGGGCTGGGGACACATAGGGTGGGGACACAGGGGTCTGGAGGCACCCAGGGTGAGCAGGGGACACACAGGGTGGGGACACAGGGGTCTGGGGGCACCCAGGGTGAGCAGGAGACACCCAGGAGAGGCTGGGGACACCCAGTGGGGGCAGGGGACACCGAGGATGGGGACACAGGGTGGGGCAGGGGACACACAGTGTGGGCTGGGGACACATAGGGTGGGGACACAGGGGTCTGGGGGCACCCAGGGTGAGCAGGAGACACCCAGGAGAGGCTGGGGACACCCAGTAGGGGCAGGGGACACTGAGGATGGGGACACAGGGTGGGGCAGGGGACACCCAGTGTGGGCTGGGGACACATAGGGTGGGGACACAGGGGTCTGGGGGCACTCGGGGGGGGCTGGGGACTCTCGGGGGGTGGACACAGGGGAGGCAGGGGACATCCAGGGTGGGCTGGGGACACATAGGGAGGGGACACAGGGGTCTGGGGGCACCCTGGGTGAGCAGGGGACACCCAGGGAGGGGACACAGGGGTCTGGGGACACATAGGGTGGGGACACAGGGGTCTGGGGACTTCCGGGGTGGGGACACAGGGGAGGCAGGGGACACCCAGGGAGGGGACACAGGGGTCTGGGGGCACTCGGGGGTGCTGGGGACACCTGGGGGGGGCAGGGGACACCGAGGATGGGGACACAGGGTGGGGCAGGGGACACCCAGGATGGGCTGGGAACACCCAGGATGGGGACACAGGGGACACACTGAGGGGGGAAACACAAGGTGGGTAGGGGACACCCAGAGTGGGACAGGGGACAACTAGGGGAGGGAGGGGACACCCAGAGGGTGCAGGGGACACCCAGGGGGGAGACATAGGGTGAGCAGGGGACACCCAGAGTGAGGCAGGGAACACCCATGGGGGGACAGGGGACACCCAGGGGAGGGAGGGGACACCCAGGGGAGAGAGGGGACACCCAGGGGAGGGAGGGGACACCCGTGGGGGGGGCATAGGGTGAGCAGGGAACCAGAGTTGCAACCCAGGGTGGGCTGGGGACACCCAGAATGGGGACACAGGACACCCAGAATGGGGACCCAGGGGAGGTTGGGGCCACCAAGGGCGGGGAGCCAGGGAGGGGCAGGTGACACTCAGGGCGGGCAGGGCACACCCAGGGTGGGGACACAGGGTGGGGCGATGACACTCAAGATGGGCAGGGGACACCCAGGGTGGGGACACAGGGTGGGCAGGGGACACCCAGGGAGGGGACACA
>JAUMJK010001835.1:0-92402 GCA_033558105.1 Coccyzus lansbergi
CCCTTGGGCTGGGCAGGTGTCCCTGTGAGTCCCCAAAGACCCTGTCCCACTCTGGGCTGGGCAGTGGACCCCGACCCCGCAGCGGCGCCACCCGCAACCACCAGGGGGCGCTAGGGCCAATGGGAGGTACCGCAGTTAATGGGAGGAGCCGCAGCCAACGGGAGGGGCCGGAGCTAATGGACGGAGCTGCGGCCAATGGGAGATGCCGCCGCGGCCAGTGGGAGGAGCCGCGGCTAATGGGCGGGGGCGAGACCAATGGGAGGAGCCACAGCCAATGGGCGGAGCCGCGGCCAATGGGCGGAGCCGCGGCCAATGGGAGATGCCGCCGCAACCAATGGGAGGAGCCGCCGCGGCCAATGGGCGGAGCCGAGACCAATGAGAGATGCCGCCGCGGCCAATGGGAGGAGCCACCGCTCCCGGAAGCAGCTGCTGCCTTCCGCGATGGAGCCGCCGGTGAGGGGTGGGGGGGGCACCGGCCGGGCGCCCCTATAACTGCCCCATAGCAGCCCCCAGCACCCCCCTCATTCCCCATGTACCCCATAACTGCCCATAGCAGCCCCCAGCACCCTCCTAGTCCCTTATGTACCCCCATACCTGCCCTATAGCAACCCCCAGCACCTTCCTGTACCCCTATAACTGCCCCATAGCAACCCCCAGCACCCTCTCTGTACCCCTAGAACTGCCCCATAGCAGCCTCCAGCTGCCTCCTAATCCCTCCTGTACCCCTTATAACTGCCCTATAGCAACCCCCAGCACCCTCCTGTACCCCTAGAACTGCCCCATAGCAGCCCCCAGCACCCCCCTAGCCCTCCTGTACCCCTAGAACTGCCCCATAGCAACCCCCAGCACCCCCTTAGTCCCTTATGTACCCCCAGAACTGCCCCATAGCAGCCTCCAGCACCCCCCTAGTCCCTCATGTACCCCTATACCTGCCCCATAGCAGCCCCCAGCACCCCCCTAGTCCCTCATGTACCCCCAGAACTGCCCCATAACACCCCCCCAGCACCCTCCTAGCCCCTCCTGTACCCCTATAACTGCCCCATAGCAGCCCCCAGCACCCCCCTAGCCCCTCCTGTACCCCTAGAACTGCCCCATAGCAGCCCCCAGCACCCTCCTGTACCCCCTAGAACTGCCCCATAGCAGCCCCCAGCACCCCCCTAGCCCCTCCTGTACCCCTATAACTGCCCCATAGCAGCCCCCAGCACCCCCCTAGCCCCTCCTGTACCCCTAGAACTGCCCCATAGCAGCCCCCAGCAGCCTCCTAGCCCCTCCTGTACCCCTAGAACTGCCCCATAGCAGCCCCCAGCACCCCCCTAGCCCCTCCTGTACCCCTAGAACTGCCCCATAGCAGCCCCCAGCACCCCCCTAGCCCCTCCTGTACCCCATCCTAGAACTGCCTCATAGCAGCCCACAGCACCCCCCTAGTCCCTCATGTACCCCCAGAACTGCCCCATAACACCCCCCCAGCACCCTCCTAATCCCTCCTGTGCCCCTAGAACTGCCTCATAGCAGCCCCCAGCACCCCCCTAGTCCCCCCCCACTGCCCGGTTCCTGCCCCCCCTCTCGCCCCCATGTCCCCCAGTGATGCTGACAGGTCCCTCAGGTGCTGTCGAGCGTGGAGGAGCTGGTGGAGCTGTACCGGGAGCTGAGCCAGCACCCGGGGCTCAGCGCCGCCTGCCTGGGCCCCGACGTCACCACTCAGTACGGGGGCAAGTACTGCAGCCTCTACACCGGTACGAGGACGGAACTCTGGGGGGGGGTCTCCTCCTAACCTGTGGGGACGTGAGGCTGTCCTCACCCCGAACTCCTTGCAGAGTGGTCGCAGCGGGACCTGGCGCGGGCCGAGAACGTCAAGTTCTGCCGCCAGTACCTCATCTTCCACGACGGCTCCTCGGTCGTCTACTCGGGCCCCGCGGGGACCTGCTCCGAGATCAAGGATGAGTGAGTCCCCAGCCCTCCTCCTGCCTTGCTGTCCCCCTGGGTGACGGTGACAGGGGAGTGATGGGTACCCACCTACCCACCCGCCCGCAGGCTGCTGAGCCGTGAGTCGCCCAGCGGAGCTCTGAAAGCCGTCCTGCGCAAGGTCCCCGGCAAAGAGAAGCAAAAGGAGAAGGAGAAGCAGTTTCTGGAGGTGAGGAGGGAGCTGGGTGCTGACTGGGGCACAGGGAGGATCTGCGCGGGGGCTCAGAGCCACATCTCATCACATTACTCTCTACAACTCCCTGAAAGGAGGTTGCGGAGAGGAGGGAGCTGGACTCTTCTCCCAAGGGACAGGACGAGAGGGAATGGCCTCAAGCTCCACCAGGGGAGATTCAGGCTGGAGATTAGGAGGAAGTTTTTCGCGGAAAGGGTCATTGGGCATTGGAATAGGCTGCCCAGGGAGGGGGTTGATTCCCCTTCCCTGGAGGGGTTTAAGGCACAGGTGGATGAGGTCTTGAGGGACTTGGTTTAGTGTTTGATAGGAATGGTTGGACTGGATGATCCGATGGGTCTCTTCCAACCTGGTTGTTCTATGATTCTGTGGTCTCTCTGCCCCCAGGTGTGGGATCAGAACCGCAAGGTGAAGAGCATCGACCTGACGGCGCTGGACAAGCACGGCAGCGTCTACGAGGATGGTGAGCGGCTGCGGGAGGGACTGGGAGGACATGGAGCTGTCGGAGGAGTCCAGAGGATGATCCAAGGGCTGTTCAGCCTGGAGCAGAGAAGGCTCTTGGAGAGACCTTAGAGCAGCTTCCAGCGCTGAAAGGGGCTCCAGGAGAGCTGGGGAGGGACTCTTGATCAGAGAGTGCAGGGACAGGATGAGAAGAACAGTTTGAAGCTGAAAAAGGGGAGATTGAGATGAGATTTTAGGAAGAAATGTTCTTCTGTGAAGGTTGAGAGGCCCTGGAATAGTTTGCCCAGAGCAGGGGTGGCTGCCCCATCCCTGGAGGGGTTCAAGGGCAGGTTGGATGGGGCTTGGAGCCCCCGATCCAGTGGGAGATGTCCCTGGGGTGGCACTGGACGGACTCTGAGGTCCCTTGCAGCCCAACCCACCCTGTGGTCCTCGACTGGGGGTGCTGAGGGGCAGGAGGGACGGTGATTGACCTACCCCTCCAGACCAGTTTGGCTGCTTGGCCTGGTCCCACTCGGAGACTCACCTGCTCTACGTGGCCGAGAAGAAGCGTCCCAAGGCCGAGTCCTTCTTCCAGAGCAAAGCTCCTGAGCTGGGCACCTCCGATGAGGACACGGGGCCCCCCAAGAAGGAGGATGCACCCGTCAAGGTGGGATCCCCCCATCCCCGGCGCTGGCACCGAGCGCCAGCCATGGGGCTGATGGGTTTGTTCCGCAGGGCGAGCAGTTCGTGTACCACGAGGACTGGGGGGAGACGCTGAGCACCCGCAGCCAACCCGTCCTCTGCGTCCTGGACATCGAGGGCAGCAGCATCTCGGTGCTGGAGGGCGTCCCGGAGCACCTCTCTCCCGGGCAGGTCAGGATGGGGATCTGGAGAAGGGAGGTCTTGGGGGTCAGTGCCGGGTTGACCTGTTAACCTGCTGCTCACCTGCCATCTCGTTTTGATAGGAATGGTTGGACTAGAAGATCCGATGGGTCCCTTCCAACCTGGTTGTTCTGTGATTCTGTGATCTCCCCCCAGGCTTTCTGGTCCCCCGATGACACCGGCGTGGTCTTTGTGGGCTGGTGGCACGAGCCCTTCCGCCTGGGGCTGCGGCACTGCACCAACCGCCGGTGAGTCCCCGCGGGGCCCCCTGCGCCCCGACCAGCCCCCCGGGCCCCTACTGACCCCCTCTCTCCGTGGGCAGGTCGGCTCTGTTCTACGTGGACCTGACGGGCGGGAGATGCGGTGAGCAGCACACCCCAACCCCGCGGGCGCCCCAGCTCCCCACAGCCCCTCACCCTCCCCTCGTGCCTGCGCAGAGCTGCTCTCCGAGGACACCAAGGCCGTGTGGTCCCCGCGCCTCAGCCCCGACCGCTGCCGCATTGCCTACCTGCAGAACGACGCGCTAGGCCCACACCAGCAGTGCAGCCGCCTGCGCCTGGTGAGCCGCACCGCGAGGGCCCTGGGTGCCTGTGCCGGGTGGGAGCCAGAGGGACGTCGGTGCTGCCTGGGGGGGGGTTGGTTGACAGCGACTGACCGTGAGCCAGCAGTGTGCCCAGGTGGCCAAGAAGGCCAATGGCATCCTGGCTTGGATCAGAAATGGTGTGAGCAGCAGGGCCAGGGAGGTGATTCTCCCTCTGGACTCAGCACTGGTGAGGCTGCTCCTTGAATCCTGTGTTCAGTTGTGGGCCCCTCAGCACAAGAAGGATGTTGAGGCTCTGGAGAGAGTCCAGAGAAGAGCAACGAAGCTGGTGAAGGGGCTGAAGAACAGGCTTTAAGAGGAGTGGCTGAGATAGCTGGGGGTGTTTATCCTGGAGAAGAGGAGGCTGAGAGGAGACCTCATTGCTCTCTCCAACTACCTGAAAGGAGGTTGTAGAGAGGAGGGAGCTGGGCTCTTCTCCCAAGGGACAGGGGACAGGACAAGAGGGAATGGCCTCAAGCTCCACCAGGGGAGATTTAGGCTGGAGATTAGGAGGAAGTTTTTCCCACAGAGGGTCATTGGACATTGGAATAGGCTGCCCAGGGAGGGGGTTGATTCCCCTTCCCTGGAGGTGTTTAAGGGACGGGTGGATGAGGTCTTGAGGGACATGGGTTAGTGTTTGATAGGAATGGTTGGACTCGATGATCCGATGGGTCTCTTCCAACCTGGTTGTTCTATGATTCCTGGGGTGCAGCGGGTGGGCTGAGACCCAACCTGACTCACTCCATCCCATGTCTCCCGCAGTACGACTGGTACACCAAGCGCACCCGCACGGTGCTGGAGGCCGTGGCGCGGCAGGTGTGGGGTGAGTGCAGCCGTGGGGTGGCGGAGCGGGGGTTGCAGAGGGGTGCTGAGCTCGGCCGCTCCCTTTCCAGGCTCCTTCCCGGGGATGTACTGCGGCGCGCTGCCAGGGCTGTGCTGGGCGGCCGACAGCCGCCGCCTGGTGCTGGACACGGCCCAGCGCAGCCAGCAGGTAAGGGCTGCCCTGCCGGGGACGGCCGCGGGGGCACGGCTGGGCCAGGGCTCCGCTGGACTCTGCCCTCGTGCCCCTAGGACGTGTTTGTGGTGGACACGGCGACCGGTGACACGACCTCGCTGACAGCCGGTGAGTGCCCAGCCGGCAGCACCATCCCAGTGCCGGTGCCAGGGAGGGCGTCCCGCTCGCAGCTCTGACCCCTTCCTCCCCAGGTGGCCCACAGGGCAGCTGGTCTGTCCTCACCATCGACCGCGACATCTTGGTGGCCAGGTTCTCCAGCCCCAGCTGCCCCCCAGCACTGGTAAGGTGACATTTTCCCCCTGCCCAGCCCCCCCGTGCCCCTCAGTGACGCTTGTCAGAGAATCGTAGAATCACCAGGTTGGAAGAGACCCATCGGATCATCAATCCAACCATTCCCACCAATCACTAACCCATGTCCCCTCGGCATCTCAGCCCTTAAACCCTCCAGGGAAGGCCACTCAACCCCCTCCCTGGGCAGTTCCAGTGCCTCAGGCTGCTCCATTGTCCCCACACAGAAAGTGGCCGTGCTGCCCGGTGCCAGCCACGAGGCGCAGACGCGATGGGTCAGCCTGCAGGACGCACCCCCCGTGCCGGGCATCAGCTGGGCCATCCGCACCCTGCAGCCCCCACCGGAGCAGGACAACCCCCAGTACGGTGAGTGCCGGGGGCGCCGAGCGCCCTGTGCCACGCACCGAGCCCTGACACCCCCTCACCAACTCCCATGGGTCCCTTCCAACCTGCTTGTTGTACGAGTCTACAGTTCTACGATTCTTTCCTCAGGGGGCCTGGACTTCGATGCCATCCTGCTGCGCCCGAGCGAGGGTCCCGCTGCCCAGAAGCCGCCCCTGGTGGTGATGCCGCATGGTGAGGGTTTGCCTGTGCCCCACGGTGCCTCCAGACCCAGCCGGGCAGCGTCACCCCCGCTTTGCTTTTCACAGGGGGTCCCCATTCTGTCTTCATGGCCGGGTGGATGCTGTACCCAGCGGCGCTGTGCCGTGCGGGCTTCGCCGTGCTGCTGGGTGAGTGACCCTGTGGGCCTGGAAGGCTGCTGGGTGGGTGACCCCGTGGGCCTGGAGTGCTGCTGGGTGAGTGACCCCGTGGGCCTGGTGCACTGCCGGGTGGCACAGTGGCCGCGGTGGGAGAGGGACGGGCTGTGACTCTCCCTCCCCACAGTGAATTACCGCGGCTCGCTGGGCTTCGGCCAGGACAGTGTGGCCTCCCTGCCTGGCAACGTGGGCTCGCAGGACGTGTGTGACGTGCAGGTATGGCCCTTGGCACTCCTTGGCCTCCTGAGGAGGGGACATGGGGCAGCCTGACCAGCAGGTGTCCCTCATAGGGGCTGGAGAACAGGCCTTATGAGGAGCGGCTGAGAGAGCTGGGGGTGTTTATCCTGGAGAAGAGGAGACCTCATTACTCTCTACAACTACCTGAAAGGAGGTTGTGGAGAGGAGGGAGCTGGGCTCTTCTCCCAAGGGACAGGACGAGAGGGAATGGCCTCAAGCTCCACCAGGGGAGATTTAGGCTGGAGATTAGGAGGAAGTTTTTCACAGAAAGGGTCATTGGGCATTGGAATAGGCTGCCCAGGGAGGGGGTTGATTCCCCTTCCCTGGAAGTGTTTAAGGCACAAGTAAACAAGGTCCTGAGGGACATGGGTTAGTGTTTGATAGGAATGGTTGGACTAGAAGATCCGATGGGTCCCTTCCAACCTGGTTGTTCTATGATTCATGGTGGCAGTTCTGCGTGGAGCGGGTGCTGCAGGAGGAGTCTCTGGATGCCGACCGGGTGGCGCTGGTGGGTGGCTCGCACGGGGGCTTCCTGGCCTGCCACCTGCTCGGCCAGTTCCCCGACACTTATCGTGCCGGCGTCGTCCGCAACCCCGTGGTGAACATCGCCTCCATGGTGGCCGCCACCGACATCCCCGACTGGTGAGTCCCGGCGCCCCCAACCCCTGTCATAGAATCATAGAACAAGCAGGTTGGAAGAGACCCATCGGATCATCGAGTCCAACCATTCCTATCAAACACTAAACCAAGTCCCTCAGCACCTCATCCACCCGTCCCTTAAACACCTCCAGGGAAGGGGAATCAACCACCTCCCTGGGCAGCCTATTCCAATGCCCAATGACCCTTTCTGGGAAAAACTTCCTCCTAATCTCCAGCCTAAATCTCCCCTGGTGGAGCTTGAGGCCTTTCCCTCTCGTCCTGTCCCTTGGGTGAAGTGTTGCCCAGCTCATGCCCCCATCCCTCTCGCCCGCAGGTGCCTGACAGAGGCAGGGCTGCCCTTCACACCTGGCGCCCACCCGGACCCAGCCCAATGGGCAGAGATGCTGCACAAGTCGCCCATGCGCTACATTGACCAGGTACATCCCCATCACTGTCCCCATTGCTGTCCCCATCCCCCTCACTGACTCCAATCCCCATCACCAACCGTTGTCCCCATCGCTCTCCCTTGTCTCCATCGCTGTCCCTAATCCCCATCACCAACCCAAATCCCTTTTGCTGTCCCCTGTCCCCATCGCTGTCCCTGTCCCTATCACCAACCCTAATCCCCATCACCAACTCTCATCCCTGTCACTGTTTGCATCGCTCTCCCCCGTCCCCATCGCTCTTCCCCGTCCCCATCACCAACCCTAATGCCCATCGCTGTCCCTCATCCCCATCACCAACCCTCATCCCTGTCGCTGTTCCCATCACTGTCCCCGTCCTCATCACCAACCCCAATCCCTGTTGCTCTCCCTCATCCCCATTGCTGTCCCCGTCCCTATCACCAACCCTCATCCCTGTCGCTGTCCCCTGTCGCTGTCCCCATCCCCGACCCCACTCCCTATCACCAGCCCTCATTCCCGTCGCTCTCCCTCGTCTCTCTTGCTGTCCCTGTCCCCATCACCAACCCTCATTCCCTTCGCTCTCCCTCATTCCCTTCGCTCTCCCACATTCCCATCACCAACCCTAATCCGCATTGCTGTCCCTCATCCCCATCTCTGACCCTCTTCCACATCACTGTCGCCCATCCCCGTCGCTGTCCCCATCACCTACCCCAATCCCCGTCGCTCTCCCTTGTCCCCATCGCTGTCCCTGTCCCTATCATCACCAACCCTCCTCCCCGTCGCTGTCCCTCCTCCCCATCACTGTCCCTCTTCCCCGTCGCTGTCCCCCATCCCCATCACCAACCCTCCTCCCCATCACTGTCCCTCCTCCCCATCACCAACCCTCCTCCCTGTCGCTGTCCCCCATCCCCATCACCAACCCTAATCCCCATCACTGTCCCTCCTCCCTGTCACTGTCCCCCATCCCCATCACCAACCCTAATCCCCATCACTGTCCCTCTTCCCCATCACTGTCCCTCTTCCCCGTCGCTGTCCCCCATCCCCATCACCAACCTTAATCCCCATCACTGTCCTTCCTCCCCATCACCAACCCTCCTCCCTGTCACTGTCCCCCATCCCTATCACCAACCCTAATCCCCATCACTGTCCCTCCTCCCCATCACCAACCCTCCTCCCTGTTGCTGTCCCCCATCCCCATCACCAACCCTAATCCCCGTCACTGTCCCTCCTCCCCATCACCAACCCTCCTCCCTGTCGCTGTCCCCCATCCCCATCACCAACCCTAATCCCCATCACTGTCCCTCCTCCCTGTCACTGTCCCCCATCCCCATCACCAACCCTAATCCCCATCACTGTCCCTCCTCCCCATCACCAACCCTCCTCCCCGTCCCCATCCGTCCCCATCACTGTCCCCCCCTGTGCCACCCCGCAGGTCCGTGCGCCCGTGCTGCTGATGCTGGGGGAGGACGACCGGCGCGTTCCCCCGAAGCAGGGGCTGGAGTTTTACCGTGCGCTCAAGGCCCGTGGGGTGCCCACACGGTGAGTTGGGCTGCCGGGAGCCTGGGCTTTGGGGTGCGGGCACGGCGCTAACCCCCCCACCCCGTCTCCCCTCCAGGCTGCTGTGGTACCCAGGGAACAACCACGCGCTGGCCGGCGTCGAGGCCGAGGCCGACGGCTTCATCAACATGGCTCTGTGGCTGCTGAAGCACCTGCGGTGCTGACGACCCCTCGGCACTGTCCCCCAATAAACCGACTGTCTCGGCACCTCTGGTGTCTGTGGGGAAGGGGCTGCACAACAAGTTACGGGAGAGAATGAGGGACTTTGGGCTTTAGTCTGGAGAAGAGGAGCCTGAGCGGAGACCTCGTTGCTCTCGGCGGCTCCTGGAAAGGAGGTTGTGGCGAGGTGGGCGCTGGGCTCTTCTCCCAAGGGACAGGACGAGAGGAACTGGCCTCAAGCTGCGCCTGGAGAGGTTGAGCAGGAAAAATTCCTTGTGGAAAGGGTTGTGTGGCACTGGAAAAAGCTGCGTCCTGTAGGAATGGGATGGAGTGGAGTCCCCCTCCCTGGAGGGGTTTGAAAGCCGCTGGGATGAGGAGCTCAGGGCTGGGTCAGTCGCACACAGGGACATCTGGACTCGAGGATCTCCAAGGTCTTTTCCAACCGAGCGGTACTAGGGTTTTATGGTGCCACTGTCCCCTCTGCTCCCGGCGTCCCAGGCCCTGGCGCAGGTCACGGCAGCGAGCGGCAGGGACAGCTGGAGGGCTGGCACCGGCCCCTGGCGCCGAGCTGCTCGCGCAGCCCTTGGCAGCGTCCCCGGCGCCGCGCGGCACCGCCAGGCCCATGGCCGCAGCACTCCAGGTGGGCAAGGGGGCTGGGGGACTGCGGGGGGGGGGGGTCAGCGGGGTGAGCTCACTCATCCGGCTCTCCCCATGCCCAGGGGGCTAGCAGCCCCGCCGCCTGCTACCAGGAGCTGAGCCGGTTCCCTTCCATCACCCGCGCCGCCCTCAGGGCCGGGACAGGGGCACAGACCTTCCTGCTCTACACGGGTGAGTTGGGGGGCTCGGCCGCCTGCAGCTGGGGGCCGCGTGCCCAGCGCTGCTGACGGTTCCCCCCGCAGAGTGCAGCCGCCCTGACCTGCCACGTCGCCGGCCCCTGCGCTTCAGCCGCCACTACAGCCTGTGGCAGGCGGGCGACGGCCTCCTCACCACCAGCCACGCGGCGCTCAGCACCGAGATCCACAACCAGTATGGGCAGCGGGTGGGGATGGGGAAGGGGCTGGAGAACAGGCCCTACGAGGAGCGGCTGAGAGAGCTGGGGGGGTTTAGCCTGGAGAAGAGGAGGCTGAGAGGCGACCTCATTACTCTCTACAACTCCCTGAGAGGAGGTTGTGGAGAGGAGGGAGCTGGGCTCTTCTCCCAAGGGACAGGGGACAGGACGAGAGGGAATGGCCTCAAGCTCCACCAGGGGAGATTTAGGCTGGAGATTAGGAGGAAGTTCTTCACACAGAAAGGGTCATTGGGCATTGGAATAGGCTGCCCAGGGAGGTGGTTGATTCCCCTTCCCTGGAGGTGTTTAAGGGATGAGTGGATGAGGTCTTGAGGGACTTGGTTTAGTGTTTGATAGGAATGGTTGGACTAGAAGATCCGATGGGTCCCTTCTAACCTGGTTGTTCTGTGATTCTGAGATGGGGTTGGCCACATGCCGCCCACCTCAGCTCCCCTCCCGCAGGCTCCTGAGCCAGGATTCACCCACGGGGCGGCTCCGCGCGGTGCTCAGCCGCTGCCCACGGCAGGGCCACGAGCTGCTGGAGGTAACCCTGGCTGTCCTGGCAGCCCCGGGGCTCACGCCGGTGGCCGTAGCCCCGTCACACAGCAGCGGGCACGGCGCTTGAGGTGTTGCCAACGCTGCCACCGTCCCCCCCAGGTGTGGGGCAGCAGCGGGCGCAGCCACAGCGTGGACCTGACGGCGCTGGGGAGGCACGGGGAGGTCTACACGGAGAGTAAGAGTCCTGCCCTGCTGCCCTGGCACAGCGAGAGCGGCTCGGCTGGTGGCCGCAGTGCCCGTGCCAGGCCAAACACCCGCTCCCCGCGCAGAGCCCTTCGCCTGCCTGGCCTGGTCCCACTCGGAGACGCGGCTGCTCTATGTGGCCGAGAAGAGTCGACCCAAACCGCGGCCACCCTGCCCCTGGGATGTGCCGGGAGCGACTGGGCTGGTGGAGGAGGAGGAAGAGGAGGAGGTCTGTGTCCAGTTGTGGGCCCCTCAGCACAAGAAGGATGTTGAGGCTCTGGAGAGAGTCCAGAGAAGAGCCACGAGGCTGGGGAAGGGACTGGAGAACAGGCCCTATGAGGAGCGGCTGAGAGAGCTGGGGGTGTTTATCCTGGAGAAGAGGAGGCTGAGAAGAGACCTCATTACTCTCTACAACTACCTGAGAGGAGGTTGTGGAGAGGAGGGAGCTGGGCTCTTCTCCCAAGGGACAGGGGACAGGACAAGAGGGAATGGCCTCAAGCTCCACCAGGGGAGATTTAGGCTGGAGATTAGGAGGAAGTTTTTCATGGAAAGGGTCATTGGGCATTGGAATAGGCTGCCCAGGGAGGTGGCTGAGTCACCTTCCCTGGAGGTGTTTAAGGGACAGGTGGATGAGGTCTTGAGGGACTTGGTTTAGTGTTTGATAGGAATGGTTGGACTAGAAGATCCGATGGGTCCCTTCCAACCTGGTTGTTCTATGATTCTATGAGGTGGGTGCCATGTGCCCCCTAATCAGGCCCTGCACCCCATGAGTGTGCCACATGCCCTATGAGTGTGCTGTTCACCCCATGAGTGTGCCACACGCCCCATGCTGTGCACCCTATGGCAGAGCCGAGTGCCCCTCACACACACTGTGCATCCCCTGACTGAGCTGAGCTCCCTCTATCCACACTGAGCACCCCCTGCGTGTGTGCCGTGCACCCCCTGACCTGGAGCCCCGTGTTGGGGTCACCGGCCGCAGGGCTGACCAGTGGCCGCTGGTGCAGGGTGACCAGTTCGTGTACCACGAGGACTGGGGGGAGGCACTGAGCACCCGCAGCCAACCCGTCCTCTGCGCCCTGGACCTGGAAGGCTGCAGCGTCTCGGTGCTGGAGGGCGTCCCGGGGCACCTCTCTCCGGGGCAGGTGAGGTTGGGGCGCAGGGGGAGCCAGGGGTGCCCAGTCGGGGGACGTGGCACCAGCGCAGCTGTCGCACAGGCCCTGTGGTCGCCGGGTGACCGCGGAGTGCTGTTCGTGGGCTGGTGGCACGAGCCTTTCCGCCTGGGGCTGAGCGCCTGCTCCAACAGGAGGTGGGTTCTCCGGGTGCCGCGTTGGCATCGGCAGGATGGGCAAAGCTCGGGGCGTCCAGCCTGACCCGTGTCCCATCCCCAGGTCGGGCCTCTTCCACTTGGACCTGAGCAGCGGGCGCTGCGGTGAGCACCGAGGCCGGGAGTGTTGGGAGTGTTGGGGTTCCTGGGGTGCTGACCCTGTCGCCCACAGAGCTGCTGTCGGCCGAGCGCGCGGCCGCCTGCTCCCCCCGGCTCAGCCCCGACGGCCGCCGCCTGCTCTACCTGGAGGGGGACCTGGGGGGTCCCCACCGGCAGTGCCTGCGTCTGCGCATGGTGAGCAGGGCAGTGGCCATGGTTGTGCCCATCCCTGCTGGCAAAGCCTCTCCGTGTCCTACTGTGATAGGCTTGGTCCACAGACCCGCTGCCTCAGTTTCCCCACTTGGTCCCCCTGCCTCAGTTTCCCCATCCCCGCCCAACACCTCTCCGCAGCTCACGTGGCAGACGAGACAGACGGTGACCGTGCTGGACGTGGTGCAGGAGCCC
The DNA here is from genome assembly GCA_033558105.1 of Coccyzus lansbergi. Classification (NCBI taxonomy): domain Eukaryota; kingdom Metazoa; phylum Chordata; class Aves; order Cuculiformes; family Coccyzidae; genus Coccyzus; species Coccyzus lansbergi. The sequence continues at coordinate 12,730 of JAUMJK010001835.1, forward strand.
ACGGAGGGTGAGCAGGGCACGGCAGGCAGGGCCAGACGCTGCCGTGGGGCTGAACCCCACCCCGTGCCGAGCGCCCACGGCCCCAGCTCACTACAGCTCTGCCCCACTCGCAGCCTTCGCCGGGCTCTACGCGGATGAGCTGCCGCCGCGGTGCTGGGCAGCCGACAGCCGGCGAGCGGTGCTGAGCACCCCACAGCGGAGCCGCACAGTGAGCCTGGGCCTGGGGGGGCTGGGGAGAGACCCCAAAGCACTGCGGGGACAGGGTGACTGCTCTCTGCCCTCTTGCAGGACCTGCTGCTCGTCGACACCGAAGCTGCCACGGTCACCAACCTGACGGCAGGTACATGGCACCAGGCTGCCCGTGGTGCCCACCGAGGGGCTGCAAGCGCTGGGGTGTATCAGACATGGTGTGAGCAGCAGGGCCAGGGAGGTGATTCTCCCTCTGGACTCAGCACTGGGGAGGCTGCTCCTTGAATCCTGTGTTCAGTTGTGGGCCCCTCAGCACAAGAAGGATGTTGAGGCTCTGGAGAGAGTCCAGAGAAGAGCCACGAGGCTGGTGAAGGGGCTGGAGAACAGGCCCTATGAGGAGCGGCTGAGAGAGCTGGGGGTATTTATCCTGGAGAAGAGGAGGCTGAGAGGAGACCTCATTACTCTCTACAACTACCTGAAAGGAGGTTGTAGAGAGGAGGGAGCTGGGCTCTTCTCCCAAGTGACAGGGGACAGGACAAGAGGGAATGGCCTCAAGCTCCACCAGGGGAGATTTAGGCTGGAGATTAGGAGGAAGTTTTTCCCACAGAGGGTCACTGGGCATTGGAATAGGCTGCCCAGGGAGGGGGTTGATTCCCCTTCCCTGGAGGTGTTTAAGGCACAAGTAAACAAGGTCCTGAGGGACATGGTTTAGTGTTTGATAGGAATGGTTGGACTCGATGATCCAATGGGTCTCTTCCAACCTGGTTGTGCTATGATTCTATGATTCTTTGTCCCTAGGGTCGCCCGAAGGATGCTGGGAGCTGCTGACCCTGCAGCGGGACCTGCTGGTGGCCACCTGCTCAGCCCCACACCGGCCTCCCAGCCTGGTGAGCAGAGCCCCAGCACCCCACGGCACGCTGGGAGGTGGGCACAGGATGGCATGGCACAGCCTGGCACACCCGCTGCCCGTCCTTAGGTGGTGGCAGTTCTGCCGCCGGCACAGCGGGAGCTGCCCCTCCGCTGGGTGCCGCTGGAGGATGCCCCAACCGTGCCTGGCGTCACCTGGAAGACCCTAAGGATCGCAGCTCCCTGTGACAGGCAGAGCTCTGCTGTGCACGGTGAGTGCCGGGGAGGCAGGGAGCTGGGTGCCCGGGCGGCGGGCGCTGAGCAGACCCTCCCCTGGCACAGGCACTGAGGCCTTCGAAGCGCTGCTGCTGAGCCCCACGGCCGGCTCAGCGCCGTACCCCCTCGTCGTGTGCCCCCACGGTGAGTGAGGGGACGGTGGGGACACAACAACAGTGCTGGTGGCACCCGGGTGACGTCCCCGCTGGCCGCAGGTGGCCCCCACGCCGTCTTCGACGCCCGCTGGCGCCCGAGCATGGCCGCGCTGTGCCGACTGGGCTTCGCCGTGCTCCTGGGTGAGTGCTGAGGGCCGGGGGGGCTCCGTGTCACGGAGACGTGGCACCCACAGCCCCCGTCTCTCCAGTGAACTATCGCGGCTCCCTGGGCTTCGGCCAGGCCGGCATCACCGCGCTGCTGGGCCGCGTGGGCCAGCAGGACGTGGAGGACACCCAGGTGAAGGGCAAAGGGTGCTGCTGGCAGCAGGGGCTGGTGTTTGGGTGACGGGGTCTGCAGGGAGGATGCTGATGTTTGGGTGCTGCTGGTGGGGTGAGGAACATGGTGGTGCTGATGCTTGGGTGCTGCTGGTGGAGTGAAGGAGGTGGTGCTGATGCTTGGGTGCTACTGGTGATGATGCTGCTGCTTGGGTGCTTCTGGGGATGGTGCTGATGCTTGGGTGCTGGTGCTTGGATGCTGCTAGAGGTGGTGGTGCTGATGCTTGGGTGCTAGAGGTGGTGGTGCTGATGCTTGGCTGCCGTGATAGGGTGATGGAGGTGGCAGTGATGATGCTTGGATGCTGCTGGTGATGATGCTGACGCTTGGATGCTGGAGGTGGTGGTGCTGATGCTTGGATGCTGCTGCTGGTGATGATGCTAATGCTTGGATGCTGGAGGTGGTGGTGCTGATGCTTGGGTGCTGGAGGTGGCGATGATGATGCTTGGGTGCTGTGATGGAGTGCTGGAGGTGCCGATGCTGATGCTTGGGTGCTGTGATGGAGTGATGGAGGTGCCGATGATGATGCTTGGGTGCTGCTGGTGGGGTGATGGAGATGGTGGTGCTGATGCTTATATGCTGGAAGTGGTGGTGCTGATGCGTAGGTGCTGCTGGTGGTGGTGGTACTGATGCTTGGGTGCTTATACTTGGGTGCTGCTGGTGATGATACTGATGCTTTGGTGCTGGTGATGATGCTGATGCTTTGGTGCTGGTGGTGGTGCTGCTGATGCTTGGGTTCTGCTGGAGGTGATGCTGATGCTTTGGTGCTGCTGGAGGTGGTGGTGCTGATGCTTGGGTGCTGTGATGGGGTGCTGGAGGTGGTGGTGCTGATGCTGATGCTTGGGTGCTGGAGATGGTGGTGCTGATGCTTGGATGCTGCTGGTGGTGCTGATGCTTGGGTACTGCTGGGGGTGATGCTGATGCTGGGGTGGTGCTGATGCTTGAGTGCTGCTGGTAGGGTGCTGGGGGTGGTTGTGCTGGTGCTTGGATGCTGCTGGGGGTGGTGGTGGTGCTGATGCCAATGCTTGGATTCTGCTGGTGGTGATGCTGATGCTGGGGTGCAGCTGGGAGTGGTGGTGCTGATGCTTGGGTGCTGATGCTTGGGTGCTACTGGAGGTGGTGCTGATGCTTGGATGCTGCTGCTGGTGGTGCTGATGCTTGGGTGCTGCTGGGAGTGGTGGTGCTGATGCTTGGGTGCTGCTGGTGGGGTGAAGGAGGTGATGATGCTGATGCTTGGAAGCTGGAGGTGGTGGTGCTGATGCTTGGAAGCTGGAGGTGGTGGTGTTGATGCTTGGGTGCTGTGGTGGGATGATAGAGGTGGTGGTGCTGATGCTTGAATGCTGCTGGTGATGATTCTGATGCTTGAGTGCTGTGGTGGGGTGATGGAGGTGGTGATGCTGATGCTTGGATGCTGCTGGTGATGATTCTGATGCTTGGCTGCTGCTGGTGGGGTGATAGAGGTGGTGGTGCTGATGCTTGGATGCTGCTGGTGATGATTCTGATGCTTGAGTGCTGTGGTGGGGTGATAGAGGTGGTGGTGCTGATGCTTGGATGCTCCTGGTGGTGCTGATGCTTTGGTGCTGGAGGTGGTGGTGCTGATGCTTGGGTGCTGGTTGATGTTGGTGCTGATGCTTGGATGCTGGTGGTGCTGATGTTCGGGTGCTGCTGGTGATGACACTACTGCTTGGGTGCTGGAGGTGGTGATGCTGATGCTTAGATGCTGCTGGTGATGCTGCTGATGTTTGGCTGCTGCTGGTGGTGCTGATGCTTTGGTGCTGGAGGTGGTGGTGCTGATGCTTGGCTGCTGGAGGTGGTGATGCTGATGCTTGGATGCTGCTGATGATGCTGATGCTTGGATGCTGCTGGTGGTGCTGATGCTTTGGTGCTGGAGGTGGTGATGCTGATGCTTGGATGCTGCTGCTGGTGATGCTGATGCTTGGCTGCTGCTGGGGATGGTGGTGCTGATGCTTGGATGCTCCTGGTGGTGCAGATGCTTATGCTTGGATGCTGCTGCTGGTGCTGCTGCTTTGGTGCTGGAGGTGGTGATGCTGACGCTTGGGTGCTGCTAACGCTTGGGTGCTGATGCTGGTGGTGTTGATGCTTGAGTGCTGGAGGTGGTGGTTCTGATGCTCGGGTGCTGCCGGTGGGTGCCCGGCGGGCGCAGCTGGCAGTGGAGCAGGCGCTGGTCAGCGAGCCCCTGGACCCGCGGCGCCTGGCCCTGCTGGCCGGCTCTCACGGAGCCTTCATCGCCCTCCACCTCCTCGCCTGCGAGCCCGAGCGCTACCGAGCCTGCGCCCTGCGCGGCCCCGTCTCCAACCTGCCCGCCCTGCTGGGCACCTCCGACATCCCCGACTGGTGAGTGCCAGCCCCTTCGTGCCGCGCCACGTCCCCACGTGCCCCACCAGCACCTCCTCACCGCAGGCGATACGTCTCCTTGGGGCTGCCCTACTCCGTCGAGCGGGTGCCGAGCGCCGAGGACGTGGCTGCCATGCTGCAGCGCTCGCCCATCGCTCAGGCGGCACAGGTAAGGCAGGGACCGCTGGGCGTGGGATGCAGGGTGGTGCCAGCACCCACCGCCCGCTGTGCCGCAGGTGCGGACGCCGCTGCTGCTCTGCGTGGGCGCCCGGGATCGCCGCGTCAGCCCCACGCAGGCGCTGGAGCTGCGGCGCGTGCTGCGGGCCAAGGGGGTGCCCGTGCGGTGAGTACCAGCGGGAGCCCCAGGGGATCCCTGTCCCATCCAAAGGGCTTTTCCAACCTGGTGATTCTATGATCCCAGTGTCTATAACTACCTGAAAGGAGGGTGTGGTGAGAGGTGCTGGGCTCTTCTCCCAAATGACAGGGGATGGGATGAGAGGGGATGGCTTTGAGTTGTAGCAGGGCAGCTTCAGGTTGGGTATCGGGGAATAATTTCTTCACCAAAAGGGTTCTCGGGCTCTGGAATGAGAGGGAACGGCCTAAAGTTGCAGCAGGGCAGCTTCAGGTTGGGCATCGGGGAATAATTTCTTCACCAAAAGGATTCTCAGGCTCTGGAATGAGAGGGAACGGCCTAAAGTTGCAGCAGGGCAGCTTCAGGTTGGGCATCGGGGAATAATTTCTTCACCGAAAGGATTCTCAGGCTCTGGAATGACTACCCAGGGCAGTGATGGAGTCCCCATCCCTGGAGGGGTTTAAAAGCCAGACAACGTGCTCAGGGATGGTTTGGAAGTTTTTCACACAGAGGGTCATTGGGCATTGGAATAGGCTGCCCAGGGAGGGGGTTGAGTCACCTTCCCTGGAGGTGTTTAAGGGACGGGTGGATGAGGTCCTGAGGGACTTGGTTTAGTGTTTGATAGGAATGGTTGGACTAGAAGATCCGATGGGTCCCTCCCAACCTGGTTCTTCTATGATTCTATGGTTGTGGACCAGGACAGTTGGGCTTGACGGCCTCGAAAGTCTTTTCCGACCAAGCGATTCTAGGCCTAACGGTTTTATGCTCCTGCCCCGCAGGCTGCGGTGGTACCCGGAGGGTGGCCACGCGCTGGCCGGCACCGAGACCCAGGCCGACGCCTTCCGAAACTGCGCCCGCTGGTTCCTCAAGCACCTGGGGCAGCCCCGGCACGACGGCAGTGCCCACGGTGACCCTGGGGCTACGGCAGGGCCATGAGCCCTGGGGCCACCACACCACCCAAGGAGGTGCATTTATTTCATGCATTTATTTCGAACCAAACTCTTGTGCGTTTGGTTCGAACCAAACCATACGTCGTGTCCGCTCCGGCCCCTGGTGACGCTGAGCGTCACCAGGGGCCGGAGCGGACACGACGTATGGTTTGGTTCGAAATAAACGCACGAGAGCACCAACTGAATGCACAAGAGCCCACGCGGCACAGTCTCGGCCTTGGGTTTATCGCGGCTGTGCCCGAGCCGCCTCAGCCCATCCTCATCACCTTGTGGATCCAGTCGACGTAGAGCGAGACGCGGATGAAGAGGGCCGGCTGGTCGGTGCGGGCGCAGACGCGGGTGGGGGCGATCACCCCCTCCAGCACCCAGCAGTCGGCGGTGAGGCAGGCGAGCGGCCCCCCGTAGTCCCCCTGCGGCACCCGGAGAGCGGCACTCACCGCGGTGCTGGCACCAAGGGGTTCGCCGAGGCAGTGCCCCCCCACCCGGCTCACCTCGCAGGCCCCGACGCCGGCGCGCAGAGGGGCCGCGCACAGCTCGCTCTCCTTCAGGCGCCCGCGCAGAGCTGCGTGGCACTCGGCGTGGGCCAGCACGGGCAGACGGGCCACGTTCAGCACACTGCCGTCCGATGTGCCTGCGGGAACCAGACCGGGGGTGGGGGGGAGCGTGCAGGGGGCACCGGGGCAGGGGGTGCTATGGGGGGGGGCACCGTGGGATGTCATGGAAAGGGGGGGGTTGGCACAGTGGGGGATGTCGGGGCAGGGAGTGGATTGGGGTTGGCACAGGGGGCGGGGGGATGCTTGGGCAGGGGGTGGCTCAGGGTTGGCACAGCAAGGGATGTCGGAGCAGGGGGGTGAAATGGAGTTTGCACAGTGAGGGATGTTGGGGTAGGAGGAGGATGGGGGTTGGCACAGGGGGGGATGTCAGGGCAGGAGGAGGATCGGGGTTGGCACAGAGGGGGATGTTGGGGCAGGAGGTGGATTTGGGTTGCAACAGGGGGGGATGTCGGGGCAGGAGGTGGATCGGGGTTGGCACAGGGGGGGATGTTGGAGCAGGAGGTGGATCGGGTTGGCACAGCAGGGGATGTCAGGGCAGGAGGTGGATGGGGGTTGGCACAGCTGGGGATGTTGGAGCAGGAGGTGGATCGGGTTGGCACAGCTGGGGATGTCGGGGCAGAAGATGGATTGGGGTTGGCACAGCTGGAGATGTTGGAGCAGGGGCTGGATTGGAGTTGGTGCTCCCGGGGCAGGAGGTGGATCAGGATTGGCACAGGGGGGATGCTGGAGCAGGAGGTGGATCGGGGTTGGCACAGGGGGGGATGTTGGGGCAGGAGGAGGATCGGGATTAGCACAGGGGGGATGTCAGGGCAGGAGGAGGATCGGGGTTGGCACAGAGGGGGATGTTGGGGTAGGAGGAGGATCGGGGTTGGCACAGAGGGGGATGTCGGAGCAGGGGGTGAATTGGAGTTTGCACAGTGAGGGATGTCGGGGCAGGAGGTGGATTGGGGTTGGCACAGAGGGGGATGTTGGGGCAGGAGGTGGATTTGGGTTGCAACAGGGGGGGATGTCGGGGCAGGAGGTGGATCAGGGTTGGTACAGGGAGGGATGTCAGAGCAGGGGGTGGATCGGGGTTGGCACAGGGAGGGATGTTGGAGCAGGAGGTGGATCAGGGTGATGCTGTGGGCAGGGGAAAGGCTGTTCCTAGGGACTGGCAGGGATGGGAGGTTGCTGTGGGCAGAGGGAGGTTGTTTCCTGGGACAGGCAGGGAAGTCAAATGGTTGGACTCAATGATCCGGTGGGTCTCTTCCAACCTGCTTGTTCTATGATCCTATGATGCCGTGTGAGGGAGGGACCATGGAAGTGGATGGTAGAGGGGAGATGCTGGGGACCTGGGGACGCTGCAGCCAGGGAGATGCTTTGGCCAGAGGGTACTTGGCGCAGGGGCTGTGGGCCCAGGGAAGCCCATGTGGGGTACCTCTGGTTTCCCCCCATCCGGCGATCTCGCAGACGGTGCCGGCGGGCACGACGTAGCGCTCGGGGGGCAGGCAGATGAGGGCCACGCGTGCGTTGAGGGCGGCCGGCCTGCGGCAGGGGGACACAGGCTGTGTGGGCGGCCCAGCCTGCGTCAGGGGGGGGGGGGGGGCACGGCCGGGGCGCAGCCGCTCACCTGGCCAGCTTCAGCATCACCAGCTGCGACTCGGAGGGGCCGCAGACGATGCGCAGGATGGGGATGCTCTGCAGGTCAGGGTCCCCCGGGCCGGGGTCCTTGAAGAGCGTCCCCAGCTGCACGTGGTACCCGGTGAGGTCGGCGTCGCTGCGGGACGGGCACGTGAGGGCACGGGGGGGTGTCCCGGCACCCCTCGCCGCAGCCCCAGCCTTACCAGGAGGCGAAGCACTGGCGCGTGCTGACCACCCACTGCTCCTTCACCAAGGAGCCGCCGCAGAAGTGGACTCCGGCCCTGCAGGGACGAGGTGTGAGGGCACGCGGGGCCATGCGTTGGGGACCCCGGGGTGCCCGCTCGCTCACCGGTTGCGGACGCTGACGGTCCAGGGCGAGTTGCCGGGCTGCCCCCCGACAATGCGTTCTTTGCGCTGCAGCCGCTCGTCCCGCCGGCCGCACTCCTCAAACGTCACCGCGTCTGCTGGGCAGGGGTGGGCGTCAGCCGGGGCTGTGCCGCCGGCACCCACCCGCGGCACCCGCACGGCGCCCACCTGAGTTCTCCAGGACTGAGGGAACAGCGCTGCCAGCTGCAGAGAGAAAGCAGAAGGTGGCACCGAGGGGGACTCAGCCACCCCTGGGCGACCAAACCCAGCCCAGGGGGGACCAGGGGCTCACAGCAGGGCTTGATGGCGCAGTAGTCGAAGGGGGTGCGGGGGTCCATGGTGTAGCACCAGGGGCCGTGGCTGTCGTTGTCGGGGTTGCGGCAGTAGTTGTTCTCCAAGTGGGCCTCAGGGTGGGTGACGGGCGAGATCCTGCTGGGAGAACGTCACTGTCACCATTCCTACTTTCATCTCCTCGCCCATCCCCATTTCCATCCCCATATCCATCTCCATCCCCATATCCATCTCCATCCTCATCTCCATCCCCATCCCCATATCCATCCATCCCCATTTCCATCCTCATATCCATCCCCATATCCATCCCCATCGCCATCCTCATATCCATCCCCATATCCATCCCCATCGCCATCCTCATCTCGATCCCCATATCCATCCTCATCTCCATCCCCATCCCCATATCCATCCATCCCCATTTCCATCCTCATATCCATCCCCATCCCCATCTCCATTTCCATCCCCATCTCCATCCCCATATCCATCCTCATCTCCATCCCCATCCCCATATCCATCCATCCCCATTTCCATCCTCATCTCCATCTCTATCCCCATCTCCATCTCCATCCCCATCTCCATCCCCATCCCCATCCCCATCCCCATCTCCATCCTCATCTCCATCCCCATCTCCATCCCCATCTCCATCTATCCCCATTTCCATCCCCATCTCCTCCTCCTCCATCTCTATCTCCTCCTCCATCTCCATCTCCTCCATCTCCATCCCCATCCTCATCCCCATCTCCTCCTCCTCCATCTCCATCATCTCCATCTCTATCCCCATCTCCTCCTCCATCTCCATCATCTCCATCCCCATCCCCATCTCTATCTCCATATCCCTCCACATCTCCATCTCCATCCCCATTTCCATCTCCATCTCCATCCCCATATCCATCTCCATCTCCATCCCCGTATCCATCTCCATCCCCATCCCCATCTCCATCCCCATCCCCACTGTTCCAGACCCGGCTGGATGAGGCCTTGGGCAGCCTGACCTAGCGGGTGGTGTCCCTGCCCAGCGCAGGGCAACTGGAATTAGAGGCTCTTTTAGTTCCCTTCCAACCCAACCCATTCTACAATTCCACAATCTCCGTCCCCGTGCCCATCTCCACCCCTGTGCCCATCCCTGTCCAGCTCCTCCGGCACTCACTGGGGCACGTGGGGCTCCCGGGCGGCCCACGGCTGGCAGGTGATGCCCTTGCGCGTCTTGCTGACGTGGCCGCGGTAGCGCTCGCCGTTCCCGTGGTAACAATCTGGAAAAGGCACGGAGGGTGTCACCGGGCTGGCACCGTGGCAGGGGGTGCCGGGGGGGGGGGGCTCACCTTCGGCTCCCAGCTCATCGGGGCAGCGGCGGATGTGGAAGCAGAAGGCGATGCGGACGCTGGGGCGGTTGGTGAAGCACCACGGCGCCTCCGAGCCGTCGGGGTTGCGGCAGTAGTTCTCCTGCAGGTCCCTGGCGGAGAGGCCGCGTGGGCGTCCCGCTCGCTGCTCGAGCCCACGGGTTCTGCCCTGGCCACATGTCCCCTGTGCCCTTACTTGCAGGGGTACTTCTCGGGCACGAAGTGGTGCTGGTGTGGCGTCTGCGCGTCCCAGCGCTGGCAGGGGATCCCCGACACCGTCACGTTGACGCGGCCGCGGTAGCCCTCGCCCTTGCCCCTGAAGCAGCCGGTGGTGATGTTGAGGGGCCGCGGGCGTTTCTCTGCTTGCGTGGCCGGAGACGGGCAGGGTCAGGGTGGTGCCGGGGACCCCTCGGCCGCAGCGGTGGCGTCGGCGGCGCAGCAGCCACTTACTGCACACGCGGATGCGGCAGAATTCACGCTCGCGGCCCGGGTCGGTCGTGTAGCACCAGGGCCGCTCGGAGCTGTCGGGGTTGCGGCAGTAGTTGTCGTCCAGGCCCTTGTCGGGGTACCTGGGATGGGGAGAGCGGCGATGGGCGAAGGTAGCACCGCCGCCCCAGCTCCTGGCACAGCCACGGCCGCCGCACGGGCTCGGGGAGTACTTGTTGGGGTGGTAGGGATGCTTGTGAGGCTGCTGCAGGTCCCAGCGCTGGCACTCGATGCCCGACTCGGTGTGGTCCACGGAGCCGCGATACTCCTCCCCGTTGCAGGTCATGCAGACGGCTGCGGACGCCCCGGGGCGGGGGGGTCAGAGCGGGGAGGGGACCCCGGTATGAGCCACCCCGGCACGCGGCACTCACCGTCCTCGCACTTCTTGATGCCGCAGCTCTGGTGGCGCACGGAGGGGTCGGTGGTGTAGCACCAGGGTCCCCGCTTGTCCCGGTCGGGGTTGCGGCAGTAATTCTCCTCCAGGCCGTTGCGAGGGTTTGGCAGGAACCTGCGGGCATTAGGGGGGTAGAAGCACTGCCCCGATAGGCCACACTGCCCCTGCATCGTCCCCAGGCCGTCCCTATGAATCCCAGACAGTCCCAGCGGTGTCCCCAGCCCCTTCCCCGTCACCCCACGCTGCCCAGAGTGGGCGCCGGGATACGGGGTCACCTGTGGTCGTGGGGCGTGGTGGCTCGCCAGGGCTGGCAACGCAGGCCCTTCTCGGTGGTGGCCCGTGTGCCGCGGTAGCCGGTGCCGTCACCCACGATGCAGTCACGGAGGAAAGCTGGGAACAGTCGGGGGGACGTGTCAGAGCCAGGGGTGCACAGGTAGCGGGGACCGTGCCCCACACGGCTGTGCCTGCTCTGCAGTGTCCCCCATCCTGGCCTGGGGCATCCCCAAGACTTCCCTGCAGTGTCCCCAATCCTGCTCTGGGGTGTCCCCAGACCTGTTCCCTGCTCAGGATACCCCAAGCCTGCTCTGGGTTGTCCCCAAACCTGGCTTGGAGCATCCCCAAGACTTCCCTGCAGTGTCCCCAATCCTGCTCTGGGGTGTCCCCAGACCTGTTCCCTGCTCAGAACACCCCAATCCTGCTCTGGGGTGTCCCCAAACCTGGCCTGGGGCATCCCCAAGACTTCCCTGCAGTGTCCCCAGTCCTGCTCTGGGGTGTTCCCAAACCTGTTCCCTGCTCAGGACACTCCAATCCTACTCTGCAGTGTCCCCAATCCTGCTCTGGGGTGTCCCCAGACCTGTTCCCTGCTCAGGACACCCCAATCCTGCTCTGGGTTGTCCCCAAACCTGGCTTGGAGCATCCCCAAGACTTCCCTGCAGTGTCCCCAGTCCTGCTTTGGGGTGTCCCCAGACCTGTTCCCTGCTCAGGACACCCCAATCCTGCTCTGGGGTGTCCCCAAACCTCCCTGTACCCTCCCCTGGGGTGTCCCCACTCCCTGGTAAGGTCTCACCTTTTTTCTGGTAGAGGTCGTAGTGGATGTTCTTCTGCAGCTGGACGTGCGGCGAGTGCTGTGTCCAGGGCAGGAGCTGGCACAGCTGGCTCTGCCGGTCGTGGTGGAAGGCCCTGGCCGGAACAGCGGGAGCCTGGCAGGGTGCCCTGAGGGGCCAGGACCCCCCACCCCGGTGCCCCCATCTGCCCCACGGCGTCCCCGCTCACCGGCAGTGCAGGCTGGTGGTGCAGCGCTGGGCACACTGCTCCGCGGAGCCCTGCTCCGGTGCCAGGGGCGGCTCGGCGGGCACGGCCAGCAGCTCGGTGGCTCGCAGCCGCTCGAAGTCATTGAGGGGCGAGCGGCGGCCTGGGGAATGTGGCAGCGTGATCATGGGGGCACCCGGGCCCTGTGGGTCAGGAGATCCCAGCCCCACGGACAGCAGGATCCCAGCACTGAGTATGGGACCACAGCACCACAGAACAGAGGAGCCATGTCACATGGAGCGCTGGAACCTCTGCCCCATAGAGCACGGGTTTCCTGCCCCATGGAGCACAGGGTTCCTGCCACATGGAGAATGGGATCCCAGCACTGAGTATGGGACCCAGGCTCCACAGAACATGGGCTCCCTGCCCCATAGAGCGTGGGAACCCAGTGCAGGGTCCTTGCCCCATAGAGCATGGGAACCCAGTGCAAGATCCTGCCCCATAGAACATGGGAACTCAGTGCAGGATCCTTGCCCCATAGAACATGGGAACTCAGTGCAGGATCCTTGCCCCATAGAGCATGGGAACCCAGTGCAGGATCCTTGCCCCATAGAGCGTGGGAACCCAGTGCAGGATCCTTGCCCCATAGAGCATGGGAACTCAGTGCAGGATCCTTGCCCCATAGAGCATGGGAATTCAGCAGCTCCTCCCCCCCCCCCTCCATGTCTCAGCCCCTACCTGAGCCCAGGGCTGCGGCCAGGGCGAGCAGCAGGCCGAGCGTGGGCTGCATGTCGGTGCCCTACGGCCCCTAAGGACCCTGGCAAATATTAGCCCACGGGCAAGGGGCCAGCGGGGGCGGGGTCTGGGGTGGAGGGGGGCGGGGCTTACGGCGGGGGCGGAGCATAGAGCGCCAGTGCAGGCTGGCCCAGCGGTGGGCGGGGCCGACTTATCGGGCACGGCTTATCCGTCTGTGGGCGTGGCTTGTCTGGCGGTGGGCGTGGTCTGCAGTGTATGGGCGAAGCTTGCTTACCGCTGGGCGTGTTGTGCCGGTCTGCAGGCACGGCTGGTACCGTGGTGGGCGTGGCTTGTCTGGCGGTGGGCGTGGTCTGAAGTGTATGGGCGGAGCTTGCTCAACGCTGGGCGTGCGGTGCCGGCCTGTGGGCGTCGCTTGTGCCACGGTGGACGGGGCTTGTCGGACGACAACGCGGCTTAGCCAGCGGTGGGCGTGGCTTATCGGGCGTGGGGAAGGGGTTGACGCCGCGGGGCGGGGTCTTGGGGCCGAGGGGCGGGTTTGAGGCCACCGGACGGGGTCTCGAGTCCGCGGGGCGGGGTGTCAGTGCCACCGGGAGGGGACTCAGTGCCACCGGGCGGGGTCTCTATTCCGTGGGGAGGGGTTTGAAGCAGTGGGGCGGGGTTTGAGGCTGAGGGGAGGGGCTTCGGGGCCGCGGGGCGGGGTTTCAGAGCCACCGGGCGGTGTCTCGATACCGCGGGGCGGAGTCTCTATGCTGCGGGGCGGGGTTTGAGGCCGAAGGGCGGGGTTTGAGGCCACCGGGAGGAGTCTCAATGCCGCGGGGCGGGGTCTCAGGGCCTTGGGGCGTGGCCTCGGGGCATGGTCTCAGCGCCGCGGGGCGGGGTTTGAGGCCGCGGGGCGGGGTCGCAGTATCACTGGGCGTGGTCTCGGGGGCTGCGGCTCGTGGTCTAAGTGCCACGGGGCGGGGTTTGATGCCACGGGGCGTGATCTCAGTGTCACTGGGCGTGGTCTCAGTGCCACCGGGAGGGTTCTCAGTGCCACCAGATGGTGTCTCGATGCCGCGGGGCAGGGTCTCGGTTCCACGGGACGGGGTCTCAGTACCACTGGGCGTGGTCTCAGTGCCATTGGGCGTGTCCTCAGCGCCGCGGGGCGTGGTCTCGGTCCGCGGGGTGTGGTCTAAGTGACACTGGGCGTGGTCTCAGTGCCACGGGGCGTGGCCTCAGTGCCTCGGGGCGTGTTCTCAGTGCCGGGGACGTGGTCTTAGCGCCACTGGGCGGGGCCTCGGGGCGGGGTCTCAATGCCACTGGGCGGGGCCTCGGAGCCTCGGGGCATGTTCTCAGTGCGACTGGGCGTGGCCTCCGTGCCTCGGGGCGTGTTCTCAGTGCCACCGGGAGGGGTCTCAGGGCCTCGAGGCGTGGCCTCGGGCCTCGGGGCGTGGTCTCAGTGCCACTGGGCGTGGCCTCGGGGCCGAGGGGCGTGGTCTCAATGCCACTGGGCGCCTTCTCAGCGCCGCGGGGCGTGGCCTCGGGGGCGAGGGGCGTGGTCTCGGGGCGAGGTCTCAATGCCAGTGGGCGCGTTCTCAGCGCCACTGGGCGTGGTCTCAGTGCCGAGGGGCGGGGTCTCAGTGCCACTGGGCGGGGCCTCGGGGCCTCGGGGCCTCGGGGCGGGGTCTCAGTGCCACGGGGCGGAGTTTGAGGCCACCGGACAGGGTCTCGATGCCGCGGGGCGTGGTCTCAGTGCCACCGGGAGGGGTCTCAGGGCCTCGGGGCGTGACCTCGGGCCGCGGGACGCGGTCTCAGTGCCGCGGGGCGTGGTCTCAGTGCCGCTGGGCGTGGCCTCAATGCCACTGGGTGTGTTCTCAATGCAGTGGGGCGTGTTCTCAGTGCAGGGGGCGTGGCCTCAGTGCCACTGGGCGGGGCCTCGGGGCGGGGTCTCAATGCCACTGGGCGTGGTCTCAGTGCCACTGGGCGTGTTCTCAGCGCCGCGGGGCGTGGCCTCGGCGCTACGGGGCGTGGCCTCGGGGCGCGGCCTCAGTGCCTCCGGGCGGGCTGTCGGCGTCTCGGGGCGTGGCCTCGGCGCCTGGGGGCGTGGCCTCGGCGCCGCCTCCGCCGATTGGCCGCGCGCCGGTGCGCGTCGCCGCCCAGTCGGTGTCCGCGCGGGGTCGCGCTCGCTCGGCGCGGCGGGAGCGGGGCCCGGGCCGGCTGCAGGGTGAGTCGGGGCCGGGGCCTGAATCCCGGGGTGGGAATGGGGTTGGGGGGGGCGCGGGGCCTGCTGGGAGCGCGGCCTGCGTGCGGGAGGCCTGGCTGAGGCCTGCGCCGGGGCCGCCTCGCCCCGACGCTCGGGCCGCCCGGGCCCGGGCGGCCCGAGCGTCGGGGCGAGGCGGCCCCGGCCTCCCCTCCCTCCTGAGAGCCCTTCCCCTGCCTCCCCCGTCGAGCCTTGATGCTTCCAAACCCACCTCAACGAGGTGTTGGGTCAGGAACAGGGGTTTTTTTTTTGGGGGGGGGGGAGTTGCGGCCTTAGGGAAAGAAGAGTCGGGTGGGAAGGGTTGGGCTCGATGAGCTGGTGGGTCTAGGAGGCTATGACCTTCCTGCAGGAGCTGCCACAGGTCCTGAGAGAGGTTGTTTCTCTGTTATCTTCCTGCATTTGCTGCCTCAGGAGCAGCCACAGGTCCTGGGAGAGGTTGTTTCTCTCTCGTCTTCCTGCACTTGCTGCCCCAGGAGCTGCCACAGGTTCTGGGAGATGTTATTTCTCTGTTATCTTCCTCCATTCGATGCCCCAGGAGCTGCCACAGGTCATGGGAGAGGTTGTTTCTCTGTTCTCTTCCTGCGCTTGCTGCTCCAAGAGCTGCCACAGGTTCCGGGAGAGGTTGTTTCTCTCTCATCTTCCTGCATTTGCTGCCTCAGGAGTTCCCACAGGTCCTGGGAGAGGTTGTTTCTCTGTTATCTTCCTGCAGGAGCTGCCACAGGTCCTGGGAGATGTTATTTCTCTGTTATCTTCCTCCATTCGATGCCCCAGTCACTGCCACAGGTCCTGGGAGAGGTTGTTTCTCTGTCACCTTCCTGCATTTGCTGCCTCAGGAGCTGCCACAGGTCCTGGGAGATGAGGTTTCTCTATTATCTTCCTCCATTCGCTGCCCTGAGACCTGCCACAGGTCCTGGGAGATATAGTTTCTCCATCACCTTCCTGCAGGAGCTTCCAGTTGCTGCCCCAGGAGGTGCCCCAGGTCCTGGGAGAGGTTGTTTCTCTGTCACCTTCCTGCAGGAGCTCCCAGGAACTGCCACAGGTCCTGGGAGAGGTTGTTTCTCTATCATCTTCCTGCATTTGCTGCCTCGGAAACTGCCACAGCTCCGGGGAGAGGTTGTTTCTCTCTCATCTTCCTGCATTCTCTGCCCCAGGAGCTGCCACAGGTTCTGGGAGAGGTTGTTTCTCTCTCATCTTCCTGCATTTGCTGCCTCAGGAGTTCCCACAGGTTCTGGGAGAGGTTGTTTCTCTATCATCTCCCTGCACTTGCTGCTCTAGTCACTGCCACAGGTCCTGGGAGATGTTGCTTCTCTGTCACCTTCCTGCAGGAGCTCCCAGGAGCTGCCACAGGTTCTGGGAGTGGTTGTTTCTCTGTTATCTTCGTACACTTACTGCTCCAGGAGCTGCCACAGGTCCTGGGAGATGTTGTTTCTCTGTCATCTTCCTGCATTTGCTGCCTCAGGAGCTGCCACAGGTCCTGGGAGAGGTTGTTTCTCTCTCATCTTCCTGCACTTGCTGCTCCAAGAGCTGCCACAGGTCCTGGGAGATGTTGCTTCTCTGTCACCTTCCTGCAGGAGCTGCCACAGGTCCTGGGAGATGTTGTTTCTCTGTTATCTTCCTCCATTCGATGCCCCAGGAGCTGCCACAGGTCCTGGGAGAGGTTGTTTCTCTGTCACCTTCCTGCATTTGCTGCCTCAGGAGCTGCCACAGGTCCTGGGAGATGTTGTTTCTCTGTTATCTTCCTCCATTCGATGCCCCAGGAGCTGCCACAGGTCCTGGGAGAGGTTGTTTCTCTGTCACCTTCCTGCATTTGCTGCCTCAGGAGCTGCCACAGGTCCTGGGAGATGAGGTTTCTCTATTATCTTCCTCCATTCGCTGCCCTGAGACCTGCCACAGGTCCTGGGAGATATAGTTTCTCCATCACCTTCCTGCAGGAGCTTCCAGTTGCTGCCCCAGGAGGTGCCCCAGGTCCTGGGAGAGGTTGTTTCTCTGTCACCTTCCTGCAGGAGCTCCCAGGAACTGCCACAGGTCCTGGGAGAGGTTGTTTCTCTATCATCTTCCTGCATTTGCTGCCTCAGGAGTTCCCACAGGTCCTGGGAGAGGTTGTTTCTCTGTCACCTTCCTGCACTTGCTGCTCTAGTCACTGCCACAGGTTCTGGGAGATGTTGTTTCTCTCTCATCTTCCTGCATTTGCTGCCTCAGGAGTTCCCACAGGTCCTGGGAGAGGTTGTTTCTCTGTTATCTTCCTGCATTCTCTGCTCCAGGAGCTGCCACAGGTCCTCTGAGAGGTTCTTTCTCTGTCACTTTCCTGCAGGAGCTCCCAGGAGCTGCCACAGGTTCTGGGAGAGGTTGTTTCTCTCTCATCTTCCTACACTTGCTGCCCCAGGAGCTGCCACAGGTCCTGGGAGATGTTATTTCTCTCTCACCTTCCTGCAGGAGCTCCCAGTTGCTGCCACAGGTTCTGGGAGAGGTTGTTTCTCTCTCACCTTCCTGCAGGAGCTCCCAGTTGCTGCCACAGGTCCTGGGAGAGGTTGTTTCTCTCTCATCTTCCTGCACTCAATGCCCCGGGAGCTGCCCCAGGTCCTGGGAGATGTTGTGATGGCGCAGACAGGCTTAGGAATACCCATTTCTTTACATCATGGTGTAAACAGAGTTATAAATTAAGCTTGATAGTTGCTATTAGGCCTGGAGGGTTGGGGCTGATAGCCCTGGAGGTGTCCTTGCTGTGCACCAGCAGGTTTCGCATGGAATTCGTGTGGACTCGAGGATCCAGTGGGTCTCTTCCGACCTGGTTGTTCTGTGAATCCGTTAACCCTGAGCGCACCTCTTCTTTTCGAAGCAGCCGGTACTGCATTCGAGTGCTGCTCTTCCTCCTCCGGGCCTCTCATCGTGCTGAGCTCAGGAGGACGCGGGGCAGGTAGAGCGAGAGCTTTTTTTTCCCAGCTCCGGCCGCAAAGCGTGTGGGTAAATCCACTTCGGATCTGTGGCCCTGGCTTATCTTCCACGGGCGGCTGGGCCGCAGGAATTCCCTGGCAGTGAGGAAGGTGGTTGGAGAGGCCACCGTGTCACCCCCAGAGCACAGAAGCTCCCCCAGGACCCAGCTGTGGCCACGGCCGTGGCCACAGCTGGGTCCTGGGGGAGCTTCTGTGCTCTGGGGGTGACACGGAGCAGCGTCAGCTTGGCCTGGAAAGGCCTATCCTGGCAGGAGGGGAAAAGTTTCCTTTGGGTCGTTTGTGCCTCCGCTCCTGTTAGCTGAGGAGTCGTTAATTCTGCCAATGATTAATTCGAGTGAGGGGAAGAAGGCAAACTCGGAATTCTCCTTGGGCAAACAGGGGGTCACGGAAATAAATACCTCCGGCATTCTTGTAGCCCATCGACCAATTACTGCGAGGACGTCGCTCCTTGAGCTCCCGGTGCTTCGGTGCCGATTCGGGGGAAACACAAACAAGCAGAGTGGGGGCTGAGCCGGTGTATCCGAGCTCTTGGAATGCTGGAAATGTTTGTTCTCGGGCTGTCGGTGCGGCCTGGAGAGCTCTGTACCTTAAACCCCACGCGGAGAGGACTGTGACCGTGTTGAAGAGGTGAAAAACGACAAGGTCAACCCTAAAGAATCTGTGCTTCGAGGGCTTGTTCTGGAGGTCACAGAATCACAGAACAACCAGGTTGGAAGAGACCCGTCGGATCATCGAGTCCAACCATAGGATGGAATGAGCTCAAGCAAACTGCTGAGGTGCTGCTGGACGGGGAGTTCGGGCATTAATCTTAATTAATTTTGCTAGGAATGGTTGGACTCAATGATCCGGTGGGTCTCTTCCAACCTGGTGATTCTATGATTCTATGAATCTAACCTGTGTGAGTGCATGAGGTAGGTGTTCTCCCTCGTTGAATGTTTTTTTTCTCCCTGTGCATCCCCCTCCACTCATCCTCTGGTTTAAACTGTCTCTGGTTCAGTTTCTCTGGGATAAAATACTCACCAGCAGGAAAGGTGGTTGGATGTATTTGATGTTACTGGTTTGGATGTATTTGATGTTACTGGTTTGGATGTATTTGATGTTACTGGTTGAATATATTTGATGTTACTGGTTGAATATTTTGGATGTTACTGCTTTTTCTTCATCCCTAAACTTTTCCTGAGCATCTGAGCTGCTCAGCTACTGCAGTGCCATCGGGAGGTGATGGTCCGAGCGCCCTGGCCAGGCAGGTTGGCTCTGCTCCCGTCCCCGGTGCGCGGATCCCTTGGAGCCGAGAGCCCCCTGGCTCCTGCAGGTGGTTTGTGAGCTGTTCTGGGTGTTCGGTGAGGACGAGACAGGGCAAGGTGCGTGGGACTGGTTGGACTCGATGATCCGATGGGTCCCTTCCAACCTGCTTGTTCTACGATTCTGTGATTCTGTGATTCTATGAACGGCTTTGCTTGAGGTGTGGGAGGCAATGGGAGCCTCCTCCTGTTGTGGGGCAGAGGCGCCTCGAAGGCACAGCCTGAGTGAGGAGCTTCTTGCCCTCCGGCAGCTCCTGCCTGAGTTGCGAGCTGGGGCGTGAGCGAGAGAGGCACCTGAGGAATGCTCCCTGCTCTCCCAAATGCCACGTCCCGCTCAAGGTCACCTCAGCCCAGCAGGGCTGCTGCTTTCTGGGAGCAGCCTTGTTGCGCTCGGGAATTCCCTGGAATCTCAGCACAGCCTCACAACTCTTCCACATCCAAGTCCCGTCCTTGGGCAGCTGGGACCTGAGAGCCAGAGGCGGCTGCTGGGCCACAGCGTTTGCTCCCGCGGCTCCTTGCAGTGGCTGTTGTACATATCTGACTGCAGAGAGCTCACGAGAGCACCCAAAGCCTTAACACCAGCCGTGTTTGGCCCCGTGGCCCCAGAGCTTTGTCCCTGTTGGGCCACACTGGTCCCAGTGCCACCGTGGTTGTTCCAGGGTGCAGCGCGGCGAGCGGCTGCGGAACAGAGGGTGGCTGAGGGGGTGTAAGGAGAGGTGAGGTCCAACCTCCAGACACGTGGCTGTGGTATTTGCAGTTGTCTTGCTGAGCTGATCTTTTTTTTTTTTTTTTTCCCGCCTCACCATAACAGGTATTTTCTTCTTCAGGGTCGAGTTGTCCCCACGGTTGCGCCGCAGGTCTCTGCTAGCCCTGGAGAGCAATTCTTAGAATCACAGAATCATAGAACAACCAGGTTGGAAGAGACCCATCGGATCATGGAGTCCAACCATTCCTATCAAACACTAAACCAAGTCCCTCAGCACCTCATCTACCCATGTCTTAAACACCTCCAGGGAAGGTGACTCAACCACCTCCCTGGGCAGCCTGTTCCAATGACCAATGACCTTTTCCGTGAAAAAATTCCTCCTAATCTCTAGCCTAAATCTCCCCTGGCGGAGCTTGAGGCCATTCCCTCTGGTCCTGTCCCTTGGGAGAAGAGCCCAGCTCCCTCCTCTCCACAACCTCCTTTCAGGTAGTTGTAGAGAGTAATGAGGTCTCCTCTCAGCCTCCTCTTCTCTAGGCTAAACACCCCCAGAGCTGTGGCAGACCTTCCCACACAGAGTTTGGGGACTGGAAACAGCAGTTTCCTTGTCCCAGTCCTGCAGGTGGGCTGCCTTCAGCTTGCTTGGGGATTTTTCTTTAGTAAAACAGGCTCCTAGTCTCGTCTAACCCGTGAGCAGGTATTGGAACGAAGGTCTGTGTGGGCGACACCTCTGATTTTCTCCCTTCTCTGGTGCTGTGGTCTCGCCTCGGTGCCAGCTGTGGCGTTTGCCGCCCTGGACGAGGGCACAGTGTGTATTTCACACTGCGCTTTCTGAGAAGGGCTCTGTTTGGAGAGCGTTATGTGGGCAGCTTCAGAGGTGTTTTGGATCCCGGCTCCTCGGAGCTTTCCAGCAAATTGGTTTTGGAAGCCCGTTGGTGCAATACGTGATGTTGCGAATCCTCCTCGGTGGGGACCTGACGAGCGGCATTCCTGCCCTCCCTCCGCAGGGGCTGGAAAAACGATTACGGGAGAGGTTTCCGTTTACTCTAGCATAGTTACAGGTCAGGCGAGCGCTGAACGCGTAGAAGTGACGAATTCACACCGGATCTTTCCTGCTTTTTTTTGAACTAGACTGTACGCTTAGACTTCAGAGAGCTTCATCTTGTGTGAAGCGTGGCCCTCAAGGGTGGGGATTAGCAATGGGTGAGTTTGATGAGCGTTTCAGCAGCAGATACCCATCGTTTGATATCCGTCCCGGGGGCTAGGGATTGATTTTGGATGAGCTCGAGTGAGAAGAGGCTGGGCCATAGTTTGAACCGGCAGTTTTCCGCTCGAGTGTTGAATTAGGACGAGTGACATGGAAGCTTTGTGCTGCTGTCACAGCTTCGCACCGTGACGCAGGAGACCAAACCTAGAATCCTGTGTTCAGTTGTGGGCCCCTCAGCACAAGAAGGATGTTGAGGCTCTGGAGCGAGTCCAGAGAAGAGCAACGAAGCTGGTGAAGGGGCTGGAGAAGAGGAGCAGCTGAGGGTGTTTATCCTGGAGAAGAGGAGGCTGAGAGGAAGTTGTGTAGAGGAGGGAGCTGGGCTCTTCTCCCAAGGGACAGGACAAGAGGGAATGGCCTCAAGCTCCACAGGGGAGGTTCAGGCTGGACATGAGGAAAAAATTTTTCAGAGAAAGGGTCATTGGGCAGTGGCAGAGGCTGCCCAGGGAGGGGGTTGATTCCCCTTCCCTGGAGGTGTTTAAGGGACGGGTGAACGAGATGCTGAGGGGCATGGGTTAGTGTTTGATAGGAATGATTGGACTTGATGATCCAGCGGGTCTTTTCCAACCTGGTTGTTCTATGATTCTATGATTTTATGAAATTGGCTTTTCCAGGCTCTTTGGGAAACACATCTCTTCCCCGAGCTCCCGTGAGGCCCTGGAGGGATTTCCTTTGTGTGCACGGCTGCTTTGGGGCATTTCAGTTCCAGGGGAGAAGGACCAAGGTCCATAACACCAGTCGCCGTCCCTAGCGTGTGGTTGTTCAGCGAGCAGTTTGCTGTGCAGGCTCCTCCCTAGTCAGGGTGGAAAGAGCTGGTGAGTTTTTCCAGGGCGGTCTCCGGGCCTCTCCCACAAACTTGTTCTCTGCGGCAGCCCCTGGGGCCTGTTCCACAGCTGGGGTTGCAGCTGGGAGACGTTTCATCAGGCCTCCTCCTCTCAGTCCTGCTGGAATAACCGTGTGGAAACCGAGATCTTTGTGTGGCAGCTCCTGGGATTCCTACAGAGCAGCCTTGGACTTCTAGGTGAGCAGCGAGAGGTGTTTTGGACCAGGAGGCAGGAAAAGGCGTGAGCCGTGTGCTGGTACTGAATGCTTTGAGGCTCTTAAGGAAAAGCCCTTCCCTCTGGATCTGCTTTCTCTGAGGGTTGGCAGCTTTGCTTTTCCCGAAGGAAGACATTCTGCTAATGAAATGCTTTGGCAACCGTCTAGAAACACTAAGTCTGGTGCCAGCGGAACCTGACACGGTGGTTTTGACACTGGGATTGTATTGATGTATTGTATTGATTTTGATAGGAACGGTTGGACTTTTGATAGGAATGGTTGGACTCGATGATCCGATGGGTCTCTTCCAACCTGGTTGTTCTAGGATTCTATGATGTGAACGTTCAAGGCTGCGATGATTACCTCTCCGCGTCCCTTAGATTTCTAGTTAGGTTTGACATCTGTGGAACGTCTGAACTCTGTGCAGATTCCTGCATGAAAGACCACGCGTGGTGCTCTCTCCCACCCCAAAGGAAATATTTCCAGAGGAATTTTTATGACGCCGCCTCAGGCCAGCACCGGAGATTAAATTAAAGGTCGTTCTTGTCAAACCTCTGAAATAAACTTTGCAGGATCCCCTTGGGAAGACGTACAGAATCAGTGTGGCTGCGTCTCGTCCTCTAAAACCCAGAGAGAAGAGCTCAGCACCTGCTCCTTCCTCTTTGTGTGAGGAAGCTGCAGAGCACGATGAGGTCTCCCTCAGTCTCTCTTCCTCCAGGCTGAGCAGACCAGGTGGTTTCAGCCCTCTCCTCACACTCTTCCCCTCTGACCCTTTCCCCAACTCTGTGGCCTCCTCTGGATGCTCTCCAGTAGCTTCAGGTCCTGTTTCTCCTGGGGTGACCACGGCTGCCCCAGTGCTTGCTGTGGGGTCACCCCAGTGTGGAGCAGAGCGGGACAATCCCCTCCCTGTCTCGGTGGCCGATGCCGAGCTGGATGCACCCAGGGCACAGTTGCCCTCAGGCAGATCCCTGATCCCTTTCCGCAGGTCTACTCTCCCACCTCTCTCTCCCATCTCTCCATCCCCCCAGGGCCACACTCCAGCCCTCGACCTTGTTAAATTCCTTGCGGTTGGTGGTTTTGTTTAGCCAAAATTTGAAAACTCGCACCCTCCGCGCAGGCAATTTTGTGCTTCCCGTGGTGTTCGTGAGGCCGGTGCTCTGTGTTTATCCGAGTGCCGGTGGTGGCCGTGTGCCTGTCGCTCTTTCAGGAAATACTTATCGCATCTCAGAGCAGAATTGTGTTTGAAAACCAGGGCTCAGCCTTAGGGAGGCAAGAATTCTCAGAATGAATACAAATCCCCTTCTGAAAGTACAGAGGGACCTAAAGCACCTTGTTATAAAGGTGGTGCATGCCGAACCCCACGAGCCCTTGGTGGTGAACTGTAAAAAAAAAAAAAAAGTGTAAGAATAGGGCTTTATAGCTTCAATGACAAAGTTTTCATGCGGCTGACGTGAAAAAGCACTTTGTTTGCCACTGGCAGAGATATAGAATTGTATATTGTGGACTTGTAGCAGTGAAAAGCAGCAGCTTTCCCCTGCGTGGTGGTGATAAGCCGGGATGAAGGTTGTGTGCGGTTCTGCCTGCCCAGCCTGGCAGAGGGAAGTGCTCCGTGATTTAGAATCAGAGATTGGGTTGGGTTGGAAGGGACCTCAAAGCCCGTCCAGTTCCACCGCCTGCTGTGGGCAGGGACACCTCCCACGGGATTGGGGTTTCTCCAGGTCTTGTTTAGGTGCGAGAAGGTTTGCGTGAAAGCCTCGATCAGAGGTGGGTGAGCTCCTGGAGCTGGGAGCAGTGCTGCAGTCACCACCTGTACCTCAAGAGAAGGTGACCAGCAGGGCCAGGGAGGTTATTCTCCCTCTGTACTCGGCACTGGTGAGGCTGCTCCTTGAATCCTGTGTTCAGTTGTGGGCCCCTCAACACAAGAAGGATGTTGAGGCTCTGGAGCGAGTCCAGAGAAGAGCAACAAAGCTGGTGAAGGGGCTGGAGAAGGAGAGGAGCGTCTGAGAGAGCTGGGGGTGTTTATCCTGGAGAAGAGGAGGCTGAGGGGAGACCTCATTGCTTTCTCCAGCTACCTGAGAGGAGGTTGTGGAGAGGAGGGAGCTGGGCTCTTCTCTCAAGGGACAGAACGAGAGGGAATGGCCTCAAACTCCACCAGGGGAGGGTCAGGCTGGACATTAAATTTTCACAGAAGGGGTCACAGGGCAGTGGGAGAGGCTGCCCAGGGAGGTGGTTGATTCGCCTTCCCTGGAGATGTTTAAGGGACGGGTGGATGAGGTGCTGAGGGACATGGGTTAGTGTTTGATAGGAATAGTTGGACTTGATGATCCAGTGGGTCTCTTCCAACCTGGTTGTTCTATGATTCTACGATCTATGATTCTACGAAACCAGCGTCCCAGTGCTGGTACCACAGTACCACACACCCCACGTTCCTGGAAGCTGGATTCCCAGCCTTCCTCTTCCTTCTCCCCGCCGTGCTGGCTCTGTGCTGTGACTCCAACCCCTGCTGCGCTCCCGGGATGTCCTAGTCCTTGGGTCAAGTGGGAACCACGAGCGACTCCTCGGCCCTGCTGCCACAGGTAGGGCTGTGCCCCGCAGCTCGGGGCCCTTCGATCTGCAAACCGGCCGTGACCGTGAGCCCAACCCGATCTGGCAGGCGGCCGTGGGCGTCCTCTGGGGACAGGGCTCCTGGTGCTGTCCTGCCGTCACAGGAAGAAGCTGTTTCCTGCAGAGCTCCGTGCATGGCGCTGGCGTGAGCCGGTCCAGCCGCCGCCAGCCCCGTCCTCTTCCCTCAGCTGCAGAGTCCTAAAGCTTCCCCTGGAGGTGAATAACTTTGCATAGCGAACTTCATCCTGCTGGCTTCAGGTAAGCCTTTTCCGCACCTCACGGATTTCTTAGTCTGTTCACATGCCAATTGGAAACCCTTCCCTTGACAGGATGCTTAGGGAAATGGTTTGAGGCGTCTTCTTCCCTGCTTCGTAAAGAAAAGCAGAGAACAAAGGAGGCAGTGAGGGGTAGGATTTGATTTTTCCTGGAGCTAAGATGGAATCAAAGTGCTACAAAGAGGAGCCGTTGGTGCCTTGGCCATTGGGTGAGGGGTTGGTCAGCTCAGGTCCGGCTGGAGCCTGGCGGCAGCGTGAGGAGGCCCTGGGGAGCCAGACTGGGCACACAGCTCTGTCCTGTGCTGCCTTTCACGCTGGGGAGGAGACGGCTCGGTCCCTGCGGCCGAGAGCCCGGGACAGTGCGCTCCACGTGCTGAACTCCTCTTTTCTGGTCATATATGGGAATTCAGGCTGGCGAAGCTGACTCCCCGCGCGAGTGTTTAGGGATGGGATTCTTCTTTCGGTAGTGACTTCAGATGATGATTCGTAGTGAATTCTGCGCGGCTGAGCCTCAGCCCTGTTTGGGACCCGCAGTCGGAAGCTGTGCCAACTGGAAAAGGTCAGCTGGAGCTGGGAGCCGCCTGGGCACGCGGCTTCGGAGCGAGGAAGGGCCGTCCTCAGCGTGGGTAGGAGCAGATGGCTCCGCTCCGCAGCCTGAACCCATCCGGGAGCAGGCGCCTTGAATTTCCCAGCGTGCCAGTGGCTGCTCCGGTTCAAAGCAGAGCCGGGCGTGCACAGAAGCTTGTGAGCACACGGGTCCATGTCCCAACAGAGCAGAAAAGCTATCCGCTCCCCACTGAGAGCGGAGGAGGAGGAGGCTTGGGGGGAGGCTTGGTGATGTAAATCTGCTGAAAGGAGATGGGCTTGAGGATCAGCCGGAGTAATCGAAGTGGTCGGTGCTCTCCTGCTCAGGGAGGGCTCAGATCAGCTGGGAGAGCACTTTGAAAGGCAAACAGTTGTCCTGTTTACCTCTCCTCTCCTCAGCTGAGAGGAACTGCCTGTGTCAGCGGAGCTGGGAAGTTGTTTTTCTTCTTTAGGCTGGGCTGGGAGGAGTTGGAACTCCTGGGTGGAACGAGTTAAAGATCCTTCTGGAGCAGAAACGGCGCAAAACGCGGCTGCTCCCTGTCTGGGTGGTGATCCTGAGCGGAAGCGCAGCCCCTTGGGGAAAAGAAGTGGTGCTAGGTCGGTCACCGACGCTGCTGCTCCACGGTTTTGTGTCAGGGTGAGCTCAAACAGGTCGGCGACACGGAGGTCGTTTGGACGGGAAAGAGGTCTTGCAGGAGCGCCTGCTCCATTTGCCTTGGCTGGCTCGGGAGCAGTGCAAAAGTCACATGAGAAAAGCATTTAATGTATTTTTAGATGTCTTTTAAAGTGGCTTTAGTGGCTGGAAAGAAGCCTGCGTCAGGTCAGTGTCCGAGTCTCCATCTCGCTGCTCTCCACTTGCAGCTCTCCACTCACTTTTGTTGAGTGGCCTGTTAATGGGGAGTGGATCCAGCCGGAGGGCTGTGCCGCAGGGTTTGAGTTGTGTGATGGGAGGAGCTGGTGTTGAGAGGTGTCCCTCAGCTGCCAGGCTGTGCTGCTTGGGTCCTCCTTGGGACAGGAGTGGGAAAGGAATGGTAAATGTCCAGCCAAAACCGCTTTCATCCCTTTTTCCCTTGACCTTTTGGAGCGCTTGGGGGTCTCTGTGGCGACTTTGTGCCGTGGTCTTGCACAGCACGGATTTTATAGGGTCCAGGCTTAGCCTGAACGTGGCCTTTCGCTTGTCCTGGTGCAAGAGAAGCGAGAGGTGCTCTTGCAGAGCCACATCCAACCAGGGAGCTGAGCCAGTTGGAAATCGCTCTCGTGTTTGGGTCTCTATAAGGGGTGTCAGTTCCCCGAGGGGTTCTCCGTGCGGCTGTAACTCATATCAGCGCAAATTGGAGAGAGGACTGGGCTGGTTGTGCATTCAAACACATCCTCTAGAAGCAACAGCGGCTTCAAAGGCCTGTGAAGGTTGTTTATCCCGGAGAAGAGGAGGCTGAGAGGAGACCTCATTACTCTCTACAACTACCTGAAGGGAGGTTGTGGAGAGGAGGGAGCTGGGCTCTTCTCCCAAGGGACAGGATGAGAGGGAATGGCCTCAAGCTCCACCAGGGGAGATTTAGGCTGGAGATTAAGTTTTTCACACAGAGGGTCATTGGTCATTGGAATAGGCTGCCCAGGGAGGTGGTTGATTCCCCTTCCCTGGAGGTGTTTAAGGGACGGGTGGATGAGGTCTTGAGGGACTTGGTTTAGTGTTTGATAGGAATGGTTGGACTAGAAGATCCGGTGGGTCCCTTCCAACCTGGTTGTTCTGTGATTCTGTGATTCTGTGTTGGAAGGAAACGCTATGCTCTGCAGTGCTGTGCTCCGATACTGCGGCGCTGAGCACCGATATCGCTGTCGTGCCTGCACTTGGAGGGTGGAAGCTGTTTCTCTGGAGCATGAGCTGAACTCCTGAGTTTTACGCAGGGCGAGATCATGCGTGTGGAGTCCTCTGGTGCTTACGAGGTGGCTGGGCTGTTACACCAGTGCCTGTAGATCACAAGAATATCTCTTTCCAGGAGTCCTGCCCTTTCAGAAGGAGCAGAAAGAATGGGAAGCGATGGCAGGTGAGGAGAGCAGGCAACTTGCGAGAAGCCTCCTTTAAGAGCAGCAGTATTTGTGTACCTGCGAGCACAAAATATTCATGTGCGTGAGCCAAGCTGTGATTTCTACCTTGAAGCATCTGCTGAGGGGACTGTGCCGTGCTGGCGCGTAGGCAGGTGGGACAGGAGAGCTGGGAAGTGCCAGATCGCTCTCCTTCTTCTCAGACGCATTTGACCGTAAGCGATGAGAGTCCGTGTGTAACAAGAGGAGGAGGAAGCCAGACAAATGAAAAACTGGAAGAAGGTGGACTTTTTTCTCGGCTGTTTGCTAGAGTGCTTGGTAATTGGAAGAAATGGCCGGGGGGAGACTGTAGCTTTCTCGTCTTGTCATGCCTTCACCTCAAGATTTGCCGTAATTGAGTAGGGGAAGCTCTAGGGACCAATCCATATAACAGATCTCACTAAATTACAGACTAATGAAACCGTTTGAGTCGGAAGGGACCTCAAAGTTCATCCAGCCCCACCCCTGCCGTGGGCAGGGTCACCTCCCACTGGATCAGGGGCTCTGATTCCCATCCAACTTGGTCCTGGACATCTCCAGGGATGGGGCAGCCACCCCTGTTCTGGCCTTGAATGTTTATGATCATAATCTAAACTACCGATGCTGATCTTTTGTTCTGAACAGCTAAACTAGATGGGTATTTAGCAAGCAAATTTGTTTTCCTCGCCCCTGTCACTTAAGATGAGTGTGGCTCTGCAGAGAGCTCCGAGATGGCCCTGCCTCTCGTCTAAAGCCCTAAATCACTGCTTCATTCATAGAATCATAGAACAACCAGGTTGGAAGAGACCCATCGGATCATCGAGTCCAACCATTCCTATCAACCATTCCTCTTTACGCCACTTCAGTTTGAGCTCAGTTTTCTGGAGGTGAATCAGAAGGGCAAACGCAGAGCAGCTCTGGATCACGGTGTTTTGGGAGGCGGCTCTGGCAGAGGTGGGTGCCACGAAACCGGTACCCGCCCCGTGTTGTCTGGGATGGGTTAGAGCCCGGCGTGCGCTCCCGAGGCAGCAGATGGACGGCCGCGCGTGCCGCTGTCGGGACTGCCTTCTAGGGAGATGTGTCAGCAGCTTGGGACCTTCCCGTCCCTCTGGACGCGCTGCCGGCCATTTCTGGGAAGGCTCCCGGGGCCGGTGGCTCCTGCGAGCTGTGCCCGGGCTGGGGACGCCCACGCCTGGCCTTCTGCCCTGGGCGCCTCAGCGTGGGGTATAAATATCAGCAGGTTTGTGATGCGCTGCAGATTCTCCCCTGGCTCCTTTTTAAAGCCCAAGTCATAAATAGTGCTCGCTCGTGGGTCTGGCCTCCCTGTCCTTAGCGCTGATGTCACGGTTAAACTCAGCGTCGTGCTGCTGCTGCTCTCTGAGGTTTTGTCTTTCTGTTCTCGTCAAGCCTGAGGTTGCAGGTGCCGGGTGAGAGAACTGGGGGAAGTTAATTCGGCCAAACTGACTACAAGTGACGTTTCTCACGGGGAGCCAGACTGGCCGCGGTCTCTCTCGTGTTGACGCAGACGCCGATTGTGCTCGTTCCGCTTCCCAGGGAGCCCGTCCCGGCTCTGCGCTCCGGTTTACACTCAGCGCTCTTTGGAATAAGCATCATTTCAAAAGTATCCAGCCAAGAAGGAGCACAAGGTGTAATTCCCATGGAGTCTGGGTTTTTTTTTTAGGCTGTTAGTTTCTATTAAAGGGAATCGGCAGTGCCCGGTCTCCAGCCCTGGGCGGGAACTGCGCTTCGTGGCCGTCCTTGCCCCTTGGCTGCAGGGACGAGGTGGGATTCTGAGCTCCTCCGCGCAACACACGGTCAAATCACCACATTCCTTGCCTGTCTGGGGTTTTTATAGTTAACCTGTGAGGCTTTTGTGTGCGAAGCAGAGGTCCTGGGAAGGGAGGAGGACTGAGCTATTTTTACCCCATCGCAAACAGGGCTCGGCCGTGTTTATTTCAGACTCTGGAGCCGCTCTGGGCCGGTGGAGGGAGGGTTAGAGTCTTCTACTGTTACTTCCAGATTAGAAAACAAACTCGAAGCGTGGAAATCACAGGGAAATAGGGTCCTCCGGTGTGCTCGGCTCCGAGGAAGCTGCAGGGAGGAGCAGGTGGCATCGCCCGTGTCGTGCAGCATGACACTCGGAGCCTCCTGCAATTCATAGAATCATAGAACAACCAGGTTGGAAGAGACCCACCGGATCATCCAGTCCAGCCCTTATTCAGAGGACTCTGGCCTGTAGGTGAGTGACGCTGCAGCAGGTCCCTTGAAGATTCCAGTCGCCAGGTCACCAGCCTAGCTCTGCATGCCTGTTTTTCATTTATTTATTTTATTTTTTTTTGCTGGTGGAGAAGTTCACCAGGCAGCAGGGAGTGAAATTAATGAGATGGGCTCCATTTTCTCTCTGAAAGAGGGAGGATATAGGTCACTCCTGCTGGAGGAAGAGCGGGAGGCCCCGAGGTGGGTGCTGTCTCGGTGCGGTTGGGGAGTGTCCCTTGAATTGCAGGTGTGCTCGGTGCAGACGTCTGAAACTCCTAAGCTCTTTATCCTGGTTTATTATTAGAAGCTATTAACGGCGTGACCGGTGGAGCGTCCGTGGCGTGTGCAGTGGGTCACAACCTCTTTGTGTCGGGCACTGAAGCAGCCCAAGGGTGTCACCTTGCCCACGCAGGCTTAGCTAAGCTCCTTGGCTTCTCCGAGGTGGCCACGCTTCTCGGGAGGTAGCCCAGGACACGGCTGGCCAGCCGTGTCCTGGGCTACCTCCCGAGAAGCGTGGCCAGCAGCGGATTCTCCCCCTGGTTGTTCTGCGATTCTCTGAACTGACAGAGCAGGTAACTCGTCAGGAGGTTGCGGTGAGCGTTGGTGTTTCAGGTTATCTCTCAGGTCGACTTAAACCTGCCTTTCAGAAATGAGTAAGGCTTGGAGCATCGGGTCTGCTCTCCAAAGAAAAGACGTGCTTGGCGGTGAGCGTCTTGGACCTGCCACAAGCACAGCTGCTGTGGCAGCTTTTCCCCTTGTTACCTGTCATAGAATCATAGAATAACCAGGTTGGAAGAGACCCACTGGATCATCGAGTCCAACCATTCCTATCAAACACTAACCCATGTCCCTCAGCACCTCGTCCACCCGTCCCTTAAACACCTCCAGGGAAGGTGACTCAACCTCTGCCACTCCCCAGTGACCCTTTCTGTGAAAATTTTTTCCTAACGTCTATCCTGACCCTCCCCTGGGGGAGCTTGAGGCCATTCCCTCTTGTCCTGTCCCTTGGGAGAAGAGCCCAGCTCCCTCCTCTCCACAACCTCCTCTCAGGTAGTTGTAGAGAGTAATGAGGTCTCCTCTCAGCCTCCTCTTCTCCAGGATAAACCCCTCCAGCTCTCTCAGCCGCTCCTCTTCTTCTCCAGCCCCTTCACCAGCTTTGTTGCTCTTCTCTGGACTCTCTCCAGAGCCTCAACATCCTTCTTGTGCTGAGGGGCCCACAACTGAACACAGAATTCAAGGATAATCATGAGATGGTTTGGGTTGGAAGGGACCTCAAAGCGCATCCAGTTCCACCCCCTGGATCAGGCAAGACGGTCAGAGGACCCCGTGAGGCAGGAGAGTCAGACCTAGGAATGGTTGGACTCGATGATCCAATGGGTCTCTTCCAACCTGGTGATTCGATGATTCTGTGAACCCTCCTGTGTGTGTCTGGCCATGTCTGCAGGCAAGTTGCCTGCGTTAGGACCCAGGATGACCCGTTTTCCCTGCAGGCGCCGCTCTGCTGTGTTATAGAGGAGAGGGGCCTTGGGGAGCTTTGGCACAGGGGCCGCACAGTTGGCTTGTTACGTGTAGAACTTGTGTCCTGGCAGCCTCCCTCAGCCAGAGCTCCCGGGAACCGCTGCCAGTTGTGTGTACGGTGGCTTTGTCAGTGACAAAAGTACCTACTTCTAGAGAGTTTACTGTGTGTGCAGAATTACTGCTCTGTTTTCTTTTGCTTATTGACCTGAAAGGAGAAGGGGGGGGGTGGAAATACAATAGACTTGAAAATTAAACTAGTTTGTGAACCAAGACGTGTTAATCCTCAGAACGTGGGTTTGATGTTTTGTTGGAGACTTATAGTTACAATGCAGGAGAAATGTCTTTGTAAAAAAGCACCTGAATAAAAACCCCCATGAGTGATCATGGAGTGGTTTGGGTTGGAAGGGACCTCCCAGCCCATCCAGTTCTGCTCTGCTGGGACA
Organism: Coccyzus lansbergi; assembly: GCA_033558105.1. NCBI lineage: Eukaryota > Metazoa > Chordata > Aves > Cuculiformes > Coccyzidae > Coccyzus > Coccyzus lansbergi. The sequence continues at coordinate 44,477 of JAUMJK010001835.1, forward strand.
CCTCCCACTGGCTCAGGGGGCTCAAGGCCCGTCCAAGCTGGCTTGATGCTCTGGTAGAACCTAGGGAGCAGGGCACGGCTTTCAAACTGGGCCCTGAACTTGGCTGCCAGCCTCGGGGTCTAAAATCTGAAGTAAAGTGACTTAAAATGCTTATTTATAGAAAATATACTCGGGGACTGGAATGCAACTGGAGTAATGCTTAAAATATCCCTGGAGCACTTGTCTGGCTGATCAGCGCTTGTTTTCCAAACTCTCTTTTTCGACTTTTCCAAACCTTTCTGTAGGTCTCTGGGACAGCTTTGTCCTGGGGGTCCCACATTGTGAGATTTGGGGTGGGGGCAGCCCCTTCCCTGGCTGGCAGGATGCTGAGCCCTGTGTCCAGCTCTGGAGCTGTTGAATGGGTCCAGAGGAGGCCGCAGAGATGACCCAAGGGCTGCCCCATCCCTGGAGGGGTTCCAGGCCAGGTTGGATGGGGCTTGGAGCCCCTGAGCCAGTGGGAGGTGTTCCTGCCTGTGGCAGAGGGGGTGACTGGACGGGCTTTGAGATCCCTTCCAACCCAAACCACTCCGTGATTCTATGATTCTATTTAGACATCTGGGCTGTGTTGGGGATTTTAGGGGAAACAGAATTTCCTAGTTTGCCGTGAGTCGCAAGCAACTTTGATTGCTTCACGAAGCACACGTTCTCCAGCTAATTCCTGCCTGGGCTAAATCCGCGTCCTCCAGCTTGAGGAGGAGAAGCTGCTGCTGCGGAGGCAGTTTGCTGTGTCCTGGGAACAGGGGGCTGAGCAGACCTTTCCTGACCTTCTGCTGCCTTGAGAAAACACGCTCGTTTTATGGGCAGTTAATTTATAGAAAGTTCCTGTTCGAATTTCCTGCGAGAGCCGTAAAACCGGAGGACAGCTGTGCCCGGCCGCCAGCTGATCAAACGCCGCTCCCAGCTGGCTCGCCCTCCCCTTCCCTCCATGCTGCGAACTTGGGGTCCCTTCAGGAGAAGGCGCTGGGAGAGCTGCTCAGGCAGCTGCTCTGGGCAGGGGTGGCCGGACGGTTCCCGTGGAGTTGGGGCTGTCCTGCTTGCCCAGGGTAGCTCCCAGGGCTTGGCTCTTCCAGGTCTGAGGTTGTATCACACTTCCTCTGGTTTGTGATTCTCCTTTCTTCCCCAAAGCCTGCAAATAAGCAAGAACTTGTAGTCACGTTCACAGTTGTGTGTTCGTCTTCCAGGGAGAGGAAAGGAAGGACCATGTCCCTCCTCCTTGAATCCTGTGTTCAGTTCTGGGCCCCTCAGCACAAGAAGGATGTTGAGGCTCCAAAGAGAGTCCAGAGAAGAGCCACGAAGCTGGTGAATGGGCTGGAGAACAGGCCCTATGAGGAGCGGCTGAGAGAGCTGGGAGTGTTTATCCTGGAGAAGAGGAGGCTGAGAGGAGACCTCATTACTCTCTACAACTACCTGAAAGGAGCTTGTAGAGAGGAGGGAGCTGGGCTCTTCTCCAAAGGGACAGGACAAGAGGGAATGGCCTCAAGCTTCTCGAGGGGAGATTTAGGCTGGAGATTAGGAGGAAGTTTTTCACACAGAGGGTCATTGGGCATTGGAATAGGCTGCCCAGGGAGGTGGTTGATTCCCCTTCCCTGGAGGTGTTTAAGGGACGGGTGGACGAGGCGCTGAGGGACATGGTTTAGTGTTTGATAGGAATGGTTGGACTCGATGATCCGCTGGGTCTCTTCCAACCTGGTTGTTCTATGGTCCTATGATTCTAAGCAGGCTCCCATTCCACCCCTCAGCTCGGAGGCTTTGCGAGATCGGGAACTGCTTTATTTTCCTTCTAAAACTGCCTTGAAGCAAAGGAGGATCTCCCGGCCTGCGTCCGGGGCTGCAAACCAGAAGGAACCTCTGGCTCCCTGGCTCCCAGCCCTCCCCGTGGCTGCTCCGTGCAGCTGTCCTGCCCGCTCTCCCGGCTGTCCGTGCCCGTCAGTGACTCCTTCGCCCTTCGGGGAAGGCTGGCGCGCTGCCACCCTATCTCCCTTGGCTCCTGGGGAGTGGTTGACCGCTGCTCAAAATCCGAGGCTGGAAGCTGCCGAGACTTCTCCAGATCTACCAGGAATGTGAGAGAGGTGGGAAGGCAGGAATCGGGCGAAGGGGAAGCGCTTCGTGCAGTTCCCGAGGCTCCTGGAATGAACCCCCTCAGCAGGCTACCCCGATCAGATGCGAGAAACCTGCCCTTGGCCTGGAATCTCTTGGTTTTGTTTAAGTTGGGGCCTGTTTCCCTTGCCTCGCAATCTCCGCAGCAGCTGATAAGCAGCCACGGTCCCTTCTCCAGGAGAAAATGCTGCGGAAAGAAATGCCAGGAATGCGAACAGCAGGTGGGGACTGGCAGATGCGCTTATCGCTCACGAGGAGGGGTTATTCCGACAAACCCATTTGTTATTCCACAAACCCAAACCCAGCCGGAGGCCAACAGTAGCCCCCGGCCGGGGGCTACCGTTGGCCTCCGGCCGGGTTTGGGTTTGTGTCCGTCCGCTCCAGCCTGATTTGGCCGCAGTGCCTGATTCTTGCTGCTGCTCCTGATTTTTGTGAGCACCATTGTGGAATCATGGCATGGTTTGGGTCAGAAGGGACTCCAAAGCCCACCTAGTCCCACCTCTGCCATGGGCAGGGACACCTCCCACTGGCTCAGGGGCTCCAAGCCCCATCCAACCTGCCCTTGAACCCCTCCAGGGATGGGGCAGCCACCCCTGCTCTGGGCAACCTGCGCCAGGGCCTCCCCACCCTCCCAGCAGAATATTTCTTCCTGAGAGCTCATCTTAATCTCCTCTCTTTTAGCTTCGAATTGTTCCCCCTTGTCCTCTCCCTGGTCAGGAGCCCCTCCCCAGCTTTTTGGAGCCCCTTGCGCTTCATATGGAGATGGCTTTTGGTGCCGGACAGTCCCATTTGCATGAGATAACAGGCTGAATGGTGAAAAGCCTTTATCTGTTGATCTCTAAGCAGCTTTCCCCCTGAGCTGCCTGTGTGTCTTACAGGCAGAGCACGTTATGGATGCTTTTCCCAGCCTCTAAGCTTCCCTTCGGGCTGCTATAGAATCATAGAATCCTAGAACAACCAGGTTGGAAGAGACCCATCGGATCATCGAGTCCAACCACTCCTATCAGACACTAAACCTATGCTTGTGTTGGGAGGCATTGTTCAGATCTACTCCAGTTCTGTGCACTGGTCCTTGCAAAACCCAGAAGGAGCCTCAGGTTTGTAGGTGATGTGGTCAGAGCTCTCCTTCCTGCCTGGTGTTTGGCTTCAGCTGGTCTTCAGGGCACCCATCGCCCTCCTAGGGGCTCTGCTGATGGAGAGACACACGATACCTTTAAAAACACGAAGGCACAGCTGCCCCGAGTCCTCTTATCAGCTTTAATTAGAGTTATTTCTTGAGTTATTTTGTGGGAAAGAGTGATCTTTCCCACGGAAGAGGAGCAGCGATGGGAGGGAACAGCCAGGAGTAAGGCAGAGGATAAGAACCTTGGGAACAGAACTTTTTGCAGCAGAAAAAATTCTGCTTTCGAGCTCCGCTCAGCCAGCACCACCTTAGCCTAAACAGGGCTTGTACGAGGGAGGTGCTTCCTTCCAGGAGTTTGGATTTGGGAGCAGCTTCCCAGTTGCATTCTGCACCTCACCTGTCCATGAGGATTGCTCCTTACCTATGGACGAGGATCCTTCTGGGTGAGGGTCACTCCTCGCCTCTGCGATACTGAAAACGCTGGCAAATAAAATGGGGGAGGATCCCTTGCCCTGTGGATGAGGATCAGGCTGGGACAGCGGGAAGCGTGGAGCACGCACAGCGCGCGCCAGGTGAGCTCTACCGCACGCCAGGTGAGCTCACCGCACGCCAGGTGAAACAAGCCCCTTAGCACATTCCTGAGGAGTTGCCTCCCAGCTCTCATTTGGCTGGAGCTCCCTCTTGCAGGACGTCCCCAAACCAAATGGGGAGCGAGTTCAGTCTCAAACTCGGGGTGTGAGGTACCTGCTGGAGCTGCTGTGGCAGTTTGTGAGCATCGGGGTGACACTGGTCCCACCTGACATGGAGGTGCCATTAACTCTTGAACTTAATTGCTCCCACAGGAATTTCCCAGGCTGCGTCTCTGCCTCAGGCTCTGTTTCAGGTTTTCCGCCAAAGCAGTTCATCCATTTCCAAGAGTTAAAGCATCAAAAAAAAAAAAAAATACTAATGCTTTAAGAAGCCAGTATTTAAAAACCAACCCCAACCGAAGCTCTTGCTTTGAGAGGCGGTCGGTCTGGTGCGGCGGCTGCAAGGTTGGGGCGTGAGTCGGGTTGTGGCATCTCCTCTCCCGGCAAAAATGTCCCATATCTCATGGATCTTATCAGAGGCTTCAGGCATCCAAAAGGCTCCCGTTCCCCAGTGCTCTGTAGACCTGTGAAGGTTCTCAAAGGTCCTGTCCCTACAGGGCTGGATCCTTGCTGGGAGGGAGGTGCTGCCACCACCCAGCCTGCCCCACAAGCCAGTGAAGGCCTTGCCCCCTCTCCGAGGCTCAGAGAACAAAAAGCTGGAGCAGAGGTGGAGAGTCGGAGTGAATTTTGGTGCTCGCTTGTGACAGACAACCTTAATTCTCAGGTATTCTGGCTTTTCAACTTGTTGTTTCCAGCCTTGGGGGTTATGAGTGTTGTTTGTGTTCCGTGCAGCAGCATCGTGTGTTGGGACAGGTCTTGGTTCGTGAACAGGATTTTGGGGAGTTGCAACCTTAGGAAAAGAACTGAAGAACCGTTTGATGGGAATGGTTGGACTTGATGATCCGGTGGGTCTCTTCCAACCTGGTTGTTCTGTGATTCTATGAGCAGAATTCCTCTCGAGGAATGAGTGAGTGAGTCCCAGGGGTGGGAGGCGCCGTTCCTGACTTTGCAGGCTGTGGTGATGCTGCTGTGGTCACTCATCAGGCCTGATGAGCGAGCGCTCGGTGACTCAAAATACAAAACCAGCTTATTTTTGGCGCAGCTTCCTGCTTTCTAAGGGCTGGACTGAGCTGCTAAAACCACATCTTTCCCCTACAACCTGTTATTAAGCCCAGAAGAGGCTCGGGCGGCAGTCCAGAGTTGCTCTGCAGAAGGGGCTGTTGTGGAGCGGGAGGCTGAGCCCTCCTGCCTGTAACCGGGTTTTTATTATTAAACTTTGAGCTTAGCCTCTCCAGGTGAGGAAACGGTGGTTGTGACCAGGCTTTGGAGCTGGCTCTGCTGAATGACAGTCACCTGCCTGTGTCCGGATCGTTCTGCATCCTCCACATACCTTGCTGGGTCCTGTCAGACTGACCTGGCTCAGCCAAGACCTTTGAAAGGGTTTTCCCGGAGGCAGAGGCTGCCCAGGGTGGTGGTGGTGGTGGTGGTGGAGTCCTCAGCCCTGGAGGGGTTTAGAAGATGGGCAGATGAGGTGTTCAGGGATCACTGGGACAGGGACGGATGGACTCGATGATCTCAAAGGTCTTTTCCACCCAAGCAACTGTAGGATTCTTACAGGTGGCCCCCGAACCTGCAGCCTTTTAATGCCAGTGAGCTGAGCGAACGCTATAGAACCGCTGAAGCGAAACAGCCGGAGCGAAACGAAGCGTCGGTGCACGTAATCGGGTCCCTAATTGCTGCGCCTGCCACCTGGGAATTGGAATTGCTCTCCCGCTCCGGAGGCTGAATGGGCCCTACTGCCATAAGCAGTTTAATTGTTTCCCCTGCATCTGCGGCAGCGCCGAGAGCGAAGGCAAGCGGAGCGCGGAGCTCAACAGAGGCTCAACGCACCTCCACAGCCCCACGGCCTCTCTGCACCTCTCTCCGAGACTACAGTTTTTCCCATGGCTCTCAAGCATCTCTCTTCACGCAGCCTGTATGCTCTCCCTAAATTGTTTACCTTCTCCTCAGGAGCCATCAGGTCTCTCTGGGAAGCGCTTCACCTTTCTCAGGCCTCAGAGCGAGACGGTGTGAGCAGTGGGAAGAGTCCTGCGGGCGCTGGTAACGCGGTACCCGCTTCAACTCATTACTGGGGTCTGGGCATGAAGATCAGTGGATTGCTGAGCAGAAATCAAAGCCGGAGCCACTTGAGGGGGTGGATTCGTGGAATCATAGAACAACCGGGTTGGAAGGGACCCATCGGATCTTCTAGTCCAACCATTCCTATAGGAATGGTTGGACTAGAAGATCCGATGGGTCCCTTCCAACCCGGTTGTTCTATGATTCCTATTGCTATTCAGCAGCCAAAGCTTGGAGTGATTAAGGACGAGTGTCTTTGCTGTCGCAGGCTCTCAGGAACACTTAGGGCTGGTGTCGAGGCTGTTGGGCTGCGGGTGGTTGTCCTCGTTCCTCCGTCGGGGTCAGCACCAGGAGCGAGCCCTGCTCCGGGTGCCCCGAGGCACAGAAGGCTCTGCGGGAGCAGAGCTGGAAGGGATGAAAACGTGGGCCTGGAGGCGCCGCTCGCTGCAGAGGGTTGGAGTCTGAGGGCGCCTGACCTGACTAAGCGATGCAGACATGAGGGAGAGAGTGTTATTTGGGGGGGTCCAGAGCGTATGTGGGGAGCAAGCGCTGGTGCTCGGCTCAGAGGGGCTCGAGCTGGTGCAAGACCCAGCCGAGTGCTGCCTCTCCTTTTCCTTCTTGCCTCGGAATGGCCTCCTAGGCTGTTTTCCTGGGGTGTAACGTTGATGACTTTGCCCCCATTCTTGGGATTCCTGGAGCGGCACATGCTTTGCCGTGTTGCCTCGCACTGGGAAAGAAGTCAGGATGGAATCTGTCCCATCTTATTCTAGGGGTTTTTTTAACTCTTTACAACTTAAATTCCTGTTTTAACGAAGGGCAGGTCAGAGCAGACGGGTGCAGCCTGTGCTCACGCTGTTTGAAATATGCTGTAATTTGGGGGGGGGGTCCCTCTGACCCGTTCCAGGCAGATTTTCTTGGAGGAAAGGAAGCATTTCTGGCTGTTTCTGCTGTGACAAAGCCTCAGGAGTGTTTTATGAGTTCTGACACCAGATGCTGTGTGAGCTCGGTCGCTGTTGGGAATGTTTTACCCTGTGTGGGCTCCTTGTGGAACAAAAGCATCTGTTTGCCTTGTCTTGTCTCTCTGCCTCCCCTTGTCCCCACCTGTCCTCTGCCTTTATCCAGCTCCCAGGTTTAAATAATACCTGTGTGGGGGCTGAGCACCTCAGTTTGATTTTGCTTTTTCAGTGATTCGCTGGGCTCTCCCCACCAGCAGGGAAAACCAGGAGTCTTCAGAAGCTCACGTTGAACTCTCTGCTGCCATATGAAGACTTTAACTTAAGCCGAAACTTATCAGAATTGGATTTAAACCCTTCCTTTCTGGAAGGCTTTTTTTTTTTTTTTCAGCCCCTGGACTCAGTTGTTTGTGGAATTCGAGCGCTGGCAGGATGTGGTGGGGTTGAAATTGCTGCAGGGAGGTTGCTTGGAGCAAGCCTTGCGACTCCTTTGATGCTCAGGTATGAGCCGCTTGCTTACGAGACACGGGGAGTCGATTGGGTTGATTTTGCGCTCACCGGGTTCCGTTCTCTAAGCCCGTTTTGGCCAGATCTCAGATGGACAGAAGCAGTCTGGTCTCACACCAAAATAATTCAACTTGCCTCTTGATTTCTCAGGGTGGGGAGGGAGGCTGGAGGTCTCTCCGCGGCGGAGGACCTGGGCTGAACCGTTCCTGGCTGAAGGCCGTGGTCACAACCGGAGGAGGGTTACTTCTTAATTTTGTTGTGCAGGTAAACAAGATAATTTAGCCGTAAGATCAAGCACTGAAATGAATGCTGCAGGCGTGTGATGCCGGTTCTGCTGGTGTCTTGTCTCTTAAAGCGCTCGTCTTTGCTTTTTCATTTAAACCAGTCTTCTTGCCCCGTGGGAGCGGATAGACCCGCGAAGCCTCGCGCTGTCCTTCTGCTGTCCCTGAGCTGCTGCTATGGGGCTCACAGCATGAACCAGTTCAGAGCAGAGGTTGCTGTGAAGCGCAGATGTGTCGCTGAAGCAGCTCAGCCCTTCACTCCCTGGGACTTCCCTGGGATTTTTCCTGGGCCCCTCACCACAAGAAGGATGTTGAGGCTCTGGAGCAAGTCCAGAGAAGAGCAACGAGGATGGTGAAGGGGCTGGAGAACAGGCCCTACGAGGAGCGGCTGAGAGAGCTGGGGGGGTTTAGCCTGGAGAAGAGAAGGCTGAGGGGAGACCTCATTACTCTCTCCAAGTCCCTGAAAGGAGGTTGTGGAGAGGAGGGAGCTGGGCTCTTCTCCCAAAGGACAGGGGACAGGACGAGAGGGAATGGCCTCAAGCTCCACCAGGGGAGATTTAGGCTGGAGATTAGGAGGAAGTTTTTCACACAGAGGGTCATTGGGCATTGGAATAGGCTGCCCAGGGAGGGGGTTGATTCCCCTTCCCTGGAGGTGTTTAAGGCACAGGTGGATGAGGTCTTGAGGGACTTGATTTAGTGTTTGATAGGAATGGTTGGACTCCATGATCCAATGGGTCTCTTCCAACCTGGTTGTTCTATGATTCTATGATTTAGCAAAAGAGGCACCGGTGGGAATGGGCACCTGCAGGAAGAAGGCATCGCTTTGCTGCCTTTCTGCAGCTCCTGAATTTCTGCAGCTTGAAAGGAATGTGCTGCTGATCCTCAGGGAGTTAATTCCTCCTGCGGGAGCTTTCCCTGCCTCTGTGGCGCGGGAGCAGTGCTGCTCTCCCATGTTACGCTCGTTGGTTAAAGTTGGAACACTTGGCTCTCATTCTGCCAAGAAGCTTTTAGAGCCGTTTTCATGAGAAACGCCAAAAGTTGCAGGTCCGAGGCTGATGCTCTGGCTGCTCCGCCTGAAGCTCTGGGTGGTAAATGTATTTAAATGAAGAGTCTTGCTAGCAGAGTAATAAATTAAGGATGAGAAGCTCCATAAAGTTGAATCTTAATGCCTTGGCTGCCGGTTGTAGGGTGGAGCTGCTGGAAGGGCAGAATGTTTCTCAACATCCCTTAGTTACGATGCCACCAAGAATATAAACGACACTGCATACGTAACCAGAGAGCTGGAAATGGCTTCTTCTGGGTGTTCTTGCCTTGTTTTTCGTGTCCGCTTCGTACGAACTGTTTGTGCTTTACGAAGTGGTGGTGGCAGATCCTGATCCAGCAGTGGACGCCGACGCTTGGTGCCGAAGTCCTGGCCCTGTCAGATCAGCCTGTGGGAGATGATGATGCTTAAATGCTTTCGAGGACCTTCTTGAAATGTTTCATTATCTGAGGAATTCTGTGGAATACCAAGCAGGTGATTCTAAACCCTCGGAATGTGGCTGCCTCCGCCCGACCAAGCAGCATTTAGGGGCGACTCTCGTCACGGTTTTCAGGTTTGGGTTTGGTTCCTGCCTCCCTCAGGCTGTTTGTTCCTCGTGCTGGAGGAGCATCGGGTGTGCCAGTGCTTCACTGCCTGCTCCAGAGCCACCAGCACAGCCGATATCCCTGCTCAGCGATGGTTTAGCTGTGGACAGGTCCGGCTGGGCTTGATCATCTCAAAGGTCTTCTCCAACCAGGTGGTTCTAGGATTCTGTGATTCGAATGCTTGGCTCGTGGCTGCGGTGCCGGCGTGTCCTAGGGAAGCCTGAATGCCGTTCTCGGTGCGCAGAGCTGGTTTGGTGAGGAAAAAGTACTCTGCTGTGCCATTACGTGGCCCAAACGTGGGCTCTGGCCAGGCTCAGGTTTAGTGCCGGAGCTGGAGCCGCAGAAGTGTGTCCTTCAGAAGAGGATTTGGCAGTCGGATCAGGTTTCCCAAGCAGGAGCTTTGCAGGACTGTCCTGCCCATCGCTCTGTCCTCTCTCCACCGGCAGCTTCTGCTGAATAACTTGGCAGAAAGAGCTTTATACCATTTGTTGTTTTGTAAATCACAGAATCATAGAACAACCAGGTTGGAAGAGACCCATCGGATTTTCTAGTCCAACCATTCCTATCAAACACTAAACCAAATGCAATAGGCAGCCAGGGAGGTGGAAGAGTTTTGGCTGAAAGGAGGCATCTGAGTTCACCGCAATCCTCTTAGCAACATGTGGAACACTCCAAAACCCAAACCATGGCAGAAATCTCATGGGAGTTTATCCCTCAGGCTCTTTCTCTTTTAGTGTGGACTCTTCAGTACTTAATAAGGCAAAATGACCAGTGGCAGCTTCCTCTCTGGTTAGGACATTCCTCGTTTCTCTTCCATGTGGATTCTCTGAAGCTTCCTAAGGGAGTTTATTCAGCCTTTAATTCAGTGAAGAAATGGAGAGATGCAAATGTTTTTAGCCACCTTGGTTTCAGTGCTCGTGACTACCTCTGAAGAGAACACCTCCCGCACGGTGCAGCTCAGGGGGAAGTGGTTTTCTGAGCTTCTGCTTGGGTGTTGCTGGAGGCCTGTGGGTGGTTTCCAGTCCCTAAAGGGGCTCCAGGAGAGCTGGGTGGGAGCTCTTGGTCAGGGAGTGCAGTGACAGGATTGGGGGAACAGTTTGAGGCTAAAAGAGGGGAGATTGAGGTGAGATCTTAGGAAGAAATGTTTTCCTGTAAGGACAAGGAGGCCCTCACCCAGGTTGCTCAGAGAGGCAGTGTTTGCCCCATCCCTGGAGGGGTTCCAGGCCAGGCTGGATGGAGCTTGGAGCCCCTCATCCAGTGGGAGGTGTCCCTGCCCATGGCAGGGGTGGCACTGGATGAGTTTTGAGTTCCCTTCTAACCCAAACCATCCGTGATTCTGTGATTTTGTCCCTTTGGAGCATGTCACCTCATGGCTGTGGTCACCTGTTGGTTACCATTCCTTAGGTTAAACCCCTTGCTGAACCAGCACCTTCACAGAAACCTGCCCTCCAGGTAGGCCCCTGCCCTCCAGGTAGGGCCCTGCTCTCCGGAGCAGTGAGCCTGTCAAAGGTCACTTGCTGGTGTGAATGAGACTGGAAGCAGCTGTTGGATGGTGAAGGACACCAGAGCCAGGGCTCACAGCAGGGGCTGTCACACCAGCTGCTGGTGCACGTGTCCCTCGGTGCTGGCTGGGAGCGACCTCCCTGCAAGGAGCACAAGATCAGGCTCTCGTGTCGCACGCTTCTCACATTTAAGACGTGACATCTTGTGCGTCGCTTCTTGGGGTTTGTGTGCTTCCCCGTCTTGTTGCCGGGTGCCTCAGCTCTAGAGCTGCTGACGGCTTCTCGTTAGTTTGCCTTTAAATGAAGTTTATTTTGCTTTCTTAGAAATCGTCGTTTGTGCCTTTGACAGGTTGGCTGAGACACGGTCTGGGCTCCTCTTGGTGTCCTTGATTGAATCATAGAATCATAGAACAACCAGGTTGGAAGGGACCCATCGGATCATCCAGTCCAAAACCCACATTAGGTTTACAACTCCATAAAACTCAGCCTTGTCCCTACAAATTCTCTTGTAAACCAGGTGGGGACCTCATGGGAATGGTTTTTGGAGAGTCCAGGCTTCAGTGAGCACAAGCTGCTGTGGCCTGGTGAGGCCGTGGGGGACTGGGGAGTTTATCTCAAGCCCTAAATCTTCTGCTTCCCAAGTTTCTAGCAGTTAGTGCCCTCAGATCAGAGTGTGGCGTCACAGGGCTGCTGCCTTGTGGATGTGAACCAGTGAGGAAACTCTTTAATGATCTGCTCAAGAATTGCTCTGATGTTTCAGACCAGTGCTTCGGTCTCGGCTTTGTCAGCTGCCTCTTCCCATTCCTGCCAGGCCCTTCTGCCAGCCCAGGTTTGCCCCGTCCCGGCTCTCCTGCAGGGTGGCTCTGGCTAAAAAGCTTTGCTGTCACCTCACTGCCTTCACTTCCAGCAAATCCATCAAGGTGTGAGGCTCTCCTGAGAAAAGACAAATTGAGAGGTTTCATAGAATCATAGAACAACCAGACTGGAAGAGACCCATCGGATCATCGAGTCCAACCATTCCTATCAAACACTAACCCATGTCCCTCAGGACCTCATCTACCTGTGCCTTAAACACCTCCAGGGAAGGTAGAAATATTTGGTTTTGCTTGGGGCCTCGAGTTCTGTTTTTTACTAAAGTTTGGAGAGTGATAATGCCTGTATGTGTGTGTATATATATATCTCTCTATATATCTATATATCTATATACACACCTGTAGTGTTTGTCTTCTAAATCCATGTTTTATAGCATGGAAGGAGCTCTTAGCTCCTTCAAATGGCAGGAGCTCTTACCACTGTCGTTCTCCACCCCTTAACCTCTTGCTGTTTAATTTCCTGTGGGTTTTAACGTTGGCTTTCGCTTTTGTTCTTTTAAACACAGAATTAATTATTAGGTTTCGACACGTTCCGGACAGAACCGGGAGGTGTAGGAAGGGTTTTGAGGGGGTTTGCTCTGTCTGAAGGCCCAGATGCCAGCGCAGCCGTGTGGTAGGACGTGCCCTCGGGCGGCTCCTGCTCTGCCTCGCTACAGCCGTATATTTAGCCTCTACACCCTTTCCCGTAACAGCCGGAGAGGATGCCTGGAGAGGAATGCCAGTCATCGTTTCCATGAATGCCATCCCGGGACTCCGCGATCCGTCACGAAGAGCCTCTGGGCTGGCCGGGCGCACACTCTCCTAGGTGGAAAACTGCTTGGCTGGAGGGCACAGAGGGTGGTGGGAAGTGGTGTAACTCCAGCTGGAGGCCAGTGACAAGTGGCGTCCCCAGGGCTCAGTGCTGGGTCCTGTTCTGTGTCTTTATTAATAACCTGGATGAAGGCATCGAGTGCTCCCTGAGCAAGTTTGGGGGTGACACTGAGCTGGGTGGAAGTGTGGAGCTGCTGGAGGGTCGGGAGGCTCCAAAGCGAGTCCAGAGAAGAGCCACGAAGCTGGTGAAGGGGCTGGAGAACAGGCCCTATGAGGAGCGGCTGAGAGAGCTGGGGGGGTTTATCCTGGAGAAGAGGAGGCTGAGAAGAGACCTCATTACTCTCTACAACTCCCTGAAAGGAGGTTGTGGAGAGGAGGGAGCTGGGCTCTTCTCCCAAGGGACAGGACAAGAGGGAATGGCCTCAAGCTCCGCCAGGGGACATTTAGGCTGGAGATTAGGAGGAAGTTTTTCACGGAAAGGGTCATTGGGCATTGGAATAGGCTGCCCAGGGAGGTGGTTGATTCCCCTTCCCTGGAGGTGTTTAAGGGATGGGTGGACGAGGTGCTGAGAGAAATGGTTTAGTGTTTGATAGGAATGGTTGGACTCCATGATCCGATGGGTCCCTTCCAGCCTGATTGTTCTATGATTCTATGATTCAAAGGGATCTGGATCCATGGGCTGAGACCAATGGGATGAAGGTTAACGAGGTTGAATGGCAGATCCTGCACTTGGGGCACAACAACCCTGAGCAGCCCCAGCCTAGGAGAAGTCTGGCTGGAAAGTGCCTGGAGGAGAAGGACCTGGGGTGGGGGGGGGGGGGTTGGTTGAACATGAGGCAGCAGTGGCCCAGGTGGCCAAGAAGGCCAATGGCATCTTGGCTTGGATCAGAAATGGTGTGACCAGCAGGCCCAGGGAGGTGATTCTCCCTCTGGACTCGGCACTGGTGAGACCAAACCTCGAATCTTTCGAGGCAGCCCTCACCGAGCTCAGCATCCGCGATCGGACTTTTAGTCCGATCGCGGATGCTGAGCTCGGTGAGGGCAGTCCTCCCCTGCCTGTTCCTCTCTCCTGCCCCATCCCCAGCTTCCAGGAGCACCAGCCACCCCTTCCACATTTCATCATCCCCCCCCAGCTCACTGCCCCGACACGCAGACCCGCCGGAGCTGACAGGACTTGCCCAGAGATCCTCCTGTGCAGACACGCACAGATCTCCGCAGAGACAACGGCTCCATTCGGCAAAGTTGCTTTGGCCTCTCATTAGCTGAGCCCGAGCTTGATTCCTTAAAGAAAGGCCACTTGTTTAATGCTTTTAACGAGGGTATTGGGAAATAAGCCGTCAGGTAAGTGGGGCTGCCCCTGACTCTCCTACATTCCTCCTTATGGGGAGTAGGGAACGGCACGGAGGTTACCTGAGCTGGCGTTAACGAGCCGGCCGTGATTAATTACCGCAGGCCGGTGATGTGATTGTTTGCTGGAGCAATTGGATTAAACCCAGCTGGACACAGACTCCACTTTCACCGCTTCTTGCTGAAGTGGTGGTGTAATCACCTTCCCTGGAGGTGGACGAGGTGCTGAGGGACATGGGTTAGAGTTTGATGGGATTGGTTGGACTCTGATCCGGTGGGTTTGTTCCAACCTGGTGATTCTACGAATCAGCCACGGAGAAGAGGGATTTCTAGGGCAGCTGTGCTCCCACTACCAGGACTTTTCCCCTGGCCCTCTCGCTCCTGGCTCTGCAGTGAGCAGAATCATAGAACAACCAGGTTGGAAAGGACCCATCGGATCTTCTAGTCCAACCATTCCTATCAAACACTAAACCAAGTCCCGCAAGACCTCATCCACCCGTCCCTTAAACACCTCCAGGGAAGGGGAATCAACCCCCTCCCTGGGCAGCCTATTCCAATGCCCAATGACCCTTTCCGTGAAAAACTTCCTCCTAATCTCCAGCCTAAATGTCCCCTGGTGGAGCTTGAGGCCATTCCCTCTTGTCCTGTCCCCTGTCCCTTGGGAGAAGAGCCCAGCTCCCTCCTCTCCACAACCTCCCTTCAGGTAGTTGTAGAGAGCAATGAGGTCTCCTCTCAGCCTCCTCTTCTCCAGGCTAAACCCCCCCAGCTCTCTCAGCCGCTTCTCATAGGGCCTGTTCTCCAGCCCCTTCACCAGCCTCGTCGCTCTTCTCTGGACTCTCTCCAGAGCCTCAACATCAGAAGGAAGATGTGTGACTGGGAGTAGCTCCTTGTCCTGCTCTCAGTCCCATCTTCTGTCTGCGCTGTTTTGCATTCCTGAATAATGAAGGCAGAGCGTGTCCTTAACGTGTCTGGTAGCTGCGCGGAGCTCCTGCCTTGTCTTGACAAGTCAGCATCGTATCAAGCGCAAGCATCACATCAACACAGCTCCGCCAAGCAGCCCCGTTCCGTGTCTCCCAGGTGAGGGTTTGGCGCAGGAGATGAGGCATCGACGCTGGCACATGCACAGAGCACTGGGGCTGAAGCAGATGTTGAGACCCACTTTGATGTTTCATCCAATGCTCTGCAGGCTCAAAGCTGAGACCAAAAGAGCTCTCAAAGAAGCAGGAGGTAGAGAGAAAGTCGGTTCTCGCAGAAGATCAGATGGGATGAAACATCCTGAATTTCAGGACTAACCTGAACCTTTGTGTTTCTTCCGCGGAACTGGGCAGCGCAGGTCCCACTGGGAGGAGGAGCATTGTGCCACGTGGAGAAGCTGGAGTGGTCCTTCACCTTCCCTGGAGGTGCTTAAGGGTAGATGAGGTCCTGAGGGACATGGGTTAGTGTTTGATAGGAATGGTTGGACTCGATGATCCAATGGGTCTCTTCCAACCTGGTTGTTCTATGATTCTATGATTGTTGCTCCAGCTCCGTGCCCCTGGCTGGCTGTGGGTGATGATCCTCGACGCCGACTATCCCTGTGCGTGACTGGGATGGTGTCTCAAACCAGGTTGTCTGGGTTTTGCCTGTGATAGGACCCTGTGAGATGGTGTGGGCTCTTGAACCTGACAGAGGCACCACACGGGTCCCCAGGGCCTGTTCAAGCTCATTGCAGGCACCGCTCGCTCCGTCCTGGCTACCAGAGGACCAATAGTCATAGAATCACAGAATCATTGAGGCTGGAAAAGCCTTTTCAGCTCACCCAGTCCAACTGTCACCCCAATCCCACTGCGCCTGCTAAACCGAGTCCCCAAGTGCCGCAGCCACACGCTCTGTGAGCCCCTCCAGGGATGGAGACTCCCCCACTACCCTGGGCAGCCTCTGCCAGGGCTTCAGCGCTCTTTACCTAAAGAACCATTTCCTAACATCCAGGCTGAACCTCCCCTGACACAACTTGGGGTGCGACCTCCCCAGCACCGAGCCCCGGGGTGCGCTTTGGGGCAGCGCCTGTTGCAGCGAGCTGTGGAGCTGCCCCGCGCAGCCTTTCCTCCCTCGCACTCGGTGTGTGAGAGCCTGGCACTCTTTCAGCTTTGCTCGATTGTTTGTTGAGGTGGAGCTGTGTGAAGAGAATTTTTTTTTTTTTTTTTTTTTTTTTTGCGGTGGTGCAAGTTGGTTCTCGGCTCTTACGGTTTGTTTTCCTTTTGTTATCAGCTACTGAATTCCTCCTGCGTGCTCCGGTTCGGTCTGCAGAGACCGTGGTCCTGCAGTTCCCCTAACATCAATTTCTGCTTTTGTGTGACCTGTGGGAGGTGGTTGATTCCCCTTCCCTGGAGGTGTTTAAGGGACGGGTGGATGAGGTCTTGAGGGACTTGGTTTAGCGTTTGATAGGAATGGTTGGACTAGGAGATCCGATGGGTCTCTTCCTACCTGGTTGTTCTGTGATTCTGTGATTCTATGTGAGCATCGTGCGAGGCCTCCGTGGCGTGAGGTGCTGGGCTGAGGGGCCCGTGTCCCACGGGCAGCGTTGGTTGCCTGCTCCAGTAATTGTTTCTGAAATAGGTGATGACTTCATCTTCCTCTCGTGCTCGCCACAGATAACGAGAACCAATTCCTTTCTGCCCAAATGCTCCTCTCTATCCAACAAAAACACCTCGGGCCAGATCTGAGCATCCCAGGCTGCCCCGTGAGCTGCTCTGCGGTCGCAGTGGGACTGGGGCTGGCCTGACGACGCGGTGCCAAAGCTCTGCAGGTGTCGGTGCGGCCTCGTGCCGGCTGCCTGCTTGTCTGGGAGCCTCTCCTCCGCTCAGGTGTGGAGCCAGCCCTGTTTCCATGCTGATAGCATCTCAGCCCCGCAGCAGCCCAGGGGCTGCCGGGCTCTGCTGCCGCATTCCTGCCCCAGCTGCGCCGCTCCGGTCCTGCCTGTGCTTGCCGAGCGGTGCTTTCCCTCACGCAGCACGACTTTCCAGGAGAAGCAGCTCCCAGACAAGGTATGATCGCTGCCGTGTCCGTGCCCCAGACCCCGTGGACGGGGAAGGTGGTTCTTTTTGATGTCTTTAAGACACCAAACTGGTGTGAGAGCCCTCCAGTTTCCCACAGTGGCCTCCTCGGGACCTCTTGTGGATCCCTGCTCCGTCGCTGTGGCTCGTCCGCGAAGCCTGTTGGATGTTCTCCACCAGACATCTCCCGTGGCATCTGTCTGCTTGCCAAGGTGACACTAGGTTCATCCAAAATCAGTTGCTGTGTCAGATCCTCCTCTCGCCACACAGGATGCTGGTAGGAGGGGTGTGCCCTGTAGGAAGCGTGACTTGGCCTTTCCCACCAGCCACTCAGTTTTTTGTGATGATGACGTCTGGAGGAGCAGCTCGGGCACCTGGCACTGGGTGAAGACCACCTTCGGGGGGGCAGCCTGGCCTTGGCTTCCCTGTTTTGTCTGATATGTTCTGTCCCGGTCGGTTCAGGTGGTCAGAGGGCAGGAGCAGTGGGAGAACTCTGGCATCTGGTGCTGACATCTCACCCCAACCATCCTCCCGTCTGTCTCATTGTTTCCAGCAATGTTATTCTGCCTCTACTGTCTCTTTTGCCTTTCACTCGAGACAGGTTTTCTGCGACTGACAGAGACAGAATCCGCTCCCTGCCCTGTGGATGCTGTAGCCAGAGGTTATGGCGTTCAGCTCCTTCACTGTGCTCTGTCCTCTTTCGTGAGCCCTCTTGCTGTCCTGCAGACCAGCTGTGAAGAGGAACGTGGGAGTGTGCGTGGATCCGTGACCCCTGAATGCAGCCTGGGGGGAGAAGGAGCTGCGCAAAGGAAAGGGACCTGGGGGCGCTGGTTGACGACGACTGCCCATGAGGCAGCAGTGTGCCCAGGTGGCCAAGAAGGCCAAGGGCATCCTGGCTTGGATCAGAAATGGTGTGACCAGCAGGGCCAGGGAGGTGATTCTCCCTCTGGACTCAGCACTGGGGAGACTGCTCCTCAAATCCTGTGTTGAGTTGTGGGCCCCTCAGCACAAGAAGGATGTTGAGGCTCTGGAGAGAGTCCAGAGAAGAGCAATGAAGCTGGTGAAGGGGCTGGAGAACAGGCCCTATGAGGAGCGGCTGAGAGAGCTGAGGGTGTTTATCCTGGAGAAGAGGAGGCTGAGAAGAGACCTCATTGCTCTCTACAACTCCCTGAGAGGAGGTTGTAGAGAGGAGGGAGCTGGGCTCTTCTCCCAAGGGACAGGACGAGAGGGAATGGCCTCAAGCTCCACCAGGGGAGAGTTAGGCTGGAGATTAGGAGGATGTTTTTTCACACAGAGGGTCATTGGGCATTGGAATAGGCTGCCCAGGGAGGGGGTTGATTCCCCTTCCCTGGAGGTGTTTAAGGGACGGGTGGATGAGGTGCTGAGGGACATGGTTTAGTGTTTGATGGGAATGGTTGGACTCGATGATCCGATGGGTCCCTTCCAACCTGGTTGTTCTATGATTCTATGAAATAATGCACCAGCAGGAGAGGGAGAGACCTGAGATAGTGTGGGGACAGGGAGGGAGAGCTGATGTTTCTGGGAAGATTGTGGGGCTGGGAAAACTGTGGAAGCAGGAGGGAGCTTGACAGTGGAAAGCAGTGCAGGACACAGTGTGAGTGTTGCCTCTGCCAGGCTGGTTTTGAGGTGCCTACTGCTATCTCCCAAACCAACACAAATACCAAAAGCTGGAACTGAGGCTCATAGGGAAGAGGAGCAGAAGCATCTGCCGTGCATCGTGCTGCCAGGATGGCAGCTTTCGGAGCACCAAAGGTTCCTTGGGACCTTCATAATGGGTAACTGGTGTTTAAATCCAGTGGAGCCACGGCCTGACTTCAGCTCACGAAGCACCACGGTGCTCTGTCCCAGCTTCAGTCACATCTGCCTCTTCCTTCACCATCCCTGGAGGTGTTTAAGGGACAGGAGGACGAGGTACTCAGGGACATGATTTAGTGATTGATGGGAACGGTTGGACTGGATGATCCGATGGGTCTCTTCCAACCTGGTTGTTCTACGATTCTAAGATTCCCTTCCTCTGACTGTCTCGGGGAGCTGTGGCTCCAGAGCAGCTGCAACGTAATTGTGTGCACGGAAAAGCAGGAGGATCTTGTTTCTCTAGAGGTGCTGTAAGTTACAAGAGGAGCTGAGAAGCTCTTGCTCTCTTTAATGGCAGTGGTGACCCTTGCAGTTCAATGGAACAGCTGAAGCGCAGAGGACGGTGTGGCCGGTCGCCCTCCATCAACTGTGGCTGGGTCTGCCTGTGCCAGCCTGGATGCTGTAATTAACGTGCCGATTGGGTTTCCTCTGTTGAACCAGGTTCCCAGGACCCCTAGGATGAGGGTAGAGTGAAGGAGTGGCGGATCCCCTGCCCACGCCGTGCTGCCTGCAGCTTCCCTGCCGTCCCCCTTCTGGCTGGAGCGCCACCGCCGAGGCCGCCGGGAAGAATGACTGTTGGATGCCTCCCGCAGCCCCCTTTCCTGGGGAGGACTTGGCTCCCCGTGCTGCTGCTGGCAGCCTCCGCTCACTGCCACTGGCCCAGCGAGCCCACGGAAGTCGTTCGGGACTGGGAAAACCAGCTGGAGGCCTCCATGCACTCGGTGCTCTCGGAGCTGCGAGAGACTGTGCCGGCCGTGGTGGGCATCCCGGACAGCTCTGCCGTGGTGGGACGCTTCTTCAGAGTCTCCATCCCCACAGATTTAATTGCTTCCAATGGAGAAATGGTCCAGGTGAGAAACGCCTTTCGCTCAGGCTCCGTTTCCATTCTGCTTTTGCAGGAGTGGAGCTGGTTCTCCCGCCACGAAGAGGCTGGATCACAGGGAGAGTGGTTGTGAGGCAGCTGGAGGGGTTTGTGGGACTTTGGGAGAAGGATTGAAAAGCCGTTTAAGCCCTCGCTTCGTCGCAAAGTTCCTTTGCTCTGTGGTGAGGAGAGGAGACTCCCTGGGGCAGAGCGATGGAGTTCGTTATGTTTAAATTGAGATCCTCAGCCCCTGGAACGATGGCCTCAGGATCTGGGGAGCTGCGGATTCCCCGGCTGCTCTGACGCGCGGGGACTTTGCTGTGGTAACAAAACATTGCTGACAAACAGGGCTTGTTCTGCCAGCAGGCTCTGGGCTGCCTTTGGCACCGTCTCTCCTGACCTAGTGCCTGAGTCCTCTTGGGAAAGACGGGAGCCTTTCTCTTTGCCCGACTTGCCCTCCTGGCTCTGCAGACGCCTGAAATCTGGGGTTTGGAGTCGGCCCTGAGGCTGAGACAGTGTCAGGACAGCCCAGAGGAGAGGGAGCACAACCGAGTGCTCCCTCGTACGTAGAATGGAATCGTTGAGGTTGGAAAAGGCCTCTCGGTTCATCCAGTGCAACCGTCACACTAGTCCCACCACATCTGCTACACCATGTCCTGAGGGACATGGGTTAGTGTTTGATGGGAATGGTTGGACTCGATGATCCGGTGGGTCTCTTCCAACCTGGTTGTTCTATGATTCTATGATTCTATGTCCCCATGTGCCGTGGCCACACTCTCCGTGAACCTCTCCAGGGATGGGGACACAGCCTCTGCCAGGTCATCACCAGCACCTTTAATCCTTCCTTAGGAGGGAGCTGAGAAGTTGTCTTCTCAGCATCTGCCTGTGTGGCGCTCAGAATATTCTGTGCTTTATCAGGACTGCCTTCCGATCTCAAGAGTTTCTGTTTGAAGAGCAAAATAGTTTTAAAAATCCATTTTAAGAAATACTATACGACGATAACCTTCTTGTGTGTCCCAGAAGGAGATGGGAGTGCATCAGGAGAAAGCCCAACAGGGCAAGGGAGGGGATTCTCCCCCTCCACTCCTCTCGTGAGTGCTCATGAGTCCTGATGGAGTCTTGTGTTACAGAAATTACAGCTCTGGTTTAGAATTCTGCATGGGAGCAGCTTGCTCTGATGTTGCCCAAGAGCTGCTTAGATGACAGGAGTAATTTTCAGTGTTTGTCTAACACCGCAGCTTCCTCTGTCTCCTTCTCCCGGCGCGGAAGTGCTCTCTGATAGCTCCAGGAAAATCCTGGCAGATTCTTTCCACCCCACCCGATGGCATCGAGCGCCACCCCTGCCGCTTCGGCGCTGAGCTGTTTGCTCACACCAGCAGATGCCCCAGGAGACGCCAACAGGCCGTGCTGGAGCCGGACCCGACAGTTGCTCCTTGCGTGTGGAGTTCAGCCAGCGCTGCGAGCGATTTTTACGCTCGCCCGTGGGCTTGGCCCGAGTGCAGGCGGCATCTGTTCCCCGCAAAATCGATTTGAGAAGTGCAGCAGGCTCCGGGGCAGCCTGGGTGGATCTTGGAAGGGCTGTGCCGTGCAGGGAATGCACGTTGGCCGCTCAGCACCGCCAACCTTTGCCACGGGGATTTCATTCCTGGCTGGCGGCGGCAGCGTAGGCACATTTTGGGTGCCGGCTTGCATTTTTGCCTTACTCAGAGTTCTAGGGCGACTTGTTCTGGTCTTTTTCTCAGGCTGCCCTGCGTTTCTTGGCCAGAACAGTGGAAGTGTAACACTGCCTGTGCTACGTAAACCCTGATAAGAAGGAAT
Organism: Coccyzus lansbergi; assembly: GCA_033558105.1. Classification (NCBI taxonomy): domain Eukaryota; kingdom Metazoa; phylum Chordata; class Aves; order Cuculiformes; family Coccyzidae; genus Coccyzus; species Coccyzus lansbergi. The sequence continues at coordinate 65,968 of JAUMJK010001835.1, forward strand.
AAAGGCTGCGCCCTTTGAGACACAGCACTGGGTCAGCCTTTACTGTGGTTACCTCTACTCAGTCTCCTTCCGTTTCTAGGAAATCTGCTATAATTTCGTTTATCTAAAATAAAAAGTTGATGAGGGGATTCTCCAGGCTCCCAGGAGCTTCATCTGGAGCCCGAAGAAGGTGGGATTGCTTCCATTCTAGATAATTCCCACTATTTGTTCCTCGGCTTAGTTTGTGCAGTGGTGGGGGTTGCCTCGAGGCCGCTTCTGGGATCCTCTCCCTGCTCATTAGTGGGTTCCAGCGGCTGTAGACAAAACACTTCTCTGTGCAGACTTGGTTGTGGGGTGGAAACAACGCCAGGCATCCGCAGCACGGCCGAGGAGCCCCATGTCCTCCTGGGAACCCTGCCACCCCCTCGCTGGGATCTGATGGTTCACGGCAAACCCAGGTTTATTCTAACACCCTCACAATCCGAAGGTGGGCAAGCAGAGAAATGCTAAAAAAACCACCTCCTTTTGTGTCTTAATTTCAGTCCCTCTTGTGTGTTGTTCGGAGCCAGCTGGCAGCAGGGCTTTGGGGCCGCTCTGAGTCACGGCTGGCACTCAGCACCCCCTCATCTCGCCGTGGTCGGTCGGTAACGTGTCCTCCGAAGGGCAGCTGCAGCTAACAAGGGTTCCAGCTCTCGAATTCGGTGGCCGGTCAGTGCAGATACCATCCTGTCCAGTGCAGATCCTCCCTACGGCAAGGCTTCTCGCCGCCGGGTTGCGCTCCTGGTGTCTGAAGGTGTCTTGGAAATGAGAACTTGGGCCTTCCAAAAACCTTGGCACCTCACAGCACTCCCTGCTCACTTTGACACCGAGTTTGGTACGTTTAGAATCATAGAATCATGGATGGTTTGGATTGGAAGGGACCTCAAAACCCATCCAGTGCCACCCCTGCCCTGGGCAGGGACACCTCCCACAGGATCAGGGGCTCCAAGCCCCATCCAGCCTGGCCTGGAACCCCTCCAGGGATGGGGGAGTTTGCTTGAACATCCTCGTCTTTAACTCGGAGTTTGGTTAAAATATGAGCTCACACAGAGCTCTTGCCCAGCAACCAGGTAGCACGAAGGTTTGAGGGATCCCAGGAGCAGGGTAACCGAGGTGGTCGGTGCTGGTGCCCTCACCACCATCGATCCCCTTACCTAGCTCCACCAGGGACTAGAGATTTAGGCTGGAGATTAGGAGGAAGTTTTTCACACAGAGGGTCATTGGGCATTGGAATAGGCTGCCCAGGGAGGTGGTTGAGTCACCTTCCCTGGAGGTGTTTAAGGCACAGGCGGATGAGGTCCTGAGGGACATGGGTTAGTGTTTGATAGGAATGGTTGGACTCGATGATCCGATGGGTCTCTTCCAACCTGGTTGTTCTATGATTCTCTATGTGGAGTCTGACCCATCACCTCTCAGCTGTGTCCTGTTGTTGAGGAGCAGCTGACGCTCAGACCAGGTGGATTTCCTCCTCCTGCCACTTCTTTTTGAAGCTGGTCCGGAACCTGGCTGCTCCGATTAAAAACACAGCTTCTAGCCTAAATTTAGAGATGGCTAGAAATATTTATATGTGCTGCCCTTTAGCCTGAATCAACTGCACCTTCATAATCTTTCCTTGCTCTCGGTATTTCTAAGCGACAGGCGTATTCCCCGGCCCTGACTGCGTTTGGTTCAGCCTCTTTAGGCTTTTCCATGAAATAAGCTTTCTTTTCCAGCTTGAGTTGATTTTTCTTCTGCTTGCGTGACCATAGCTACGCAAAATACTCCGGGTGAAATCGTACCGGAGCGTCCTAGAATGGCATCAGAAGTTCCTTTTCTATAAATAACTTCCATACATCCTACAGTTGCTTTTCCGCGCCTGCCTGTGCCTCGGACGGACGTCTTGCTGAAATACCCAATATATATACCCACGCCTGTAGGTTTTGCTGCTTCCCAGCGCTGAGGTCCCAGGAGAGGCGAGGAGTGGGAACCTTGATTTCTTGGGCTGCTCTCGGCTCTGTGGCGTCTGCTGGTCCTGGCTCTGCGGCTGTTCCATCAGCTCCTAAGCCTCTTCATAGAATCATAGAACAACCAGGTAGGAAGGGACCCATCGGATCATCGAGTCCAACCATTCCTATCAAACACTAAACTATGTCCCTCAGCACCTCATCCACCCGTCCCTTAAACACCTCCAGGGAAGGGGAATCAACCACCTCCCTGGGCAGCCTATTCCAATGCCCAATGACCCTCTGTGGGAAAAACTTCTTCCTAATCTCCAGCCTGAATCTCCCCTGGTGGAGCTTGAGGCCATTCCCTCTTGTCCTGTCCCCTGTCCCTTGGGAGAAGAGCCCAACTCCCTCCTCTCTACAACCTCCTTTCAGGGAGTTGTAAAGAGTAATGAGGTCTCCTCTCAGGAGGTCTGTAAAGTGTGCTGGAGGGAGAGAAACGGGTGTGTGCTGCTCTCCAGGCACGTCCTGCGCCAGCCGGTGAGTTCCTGCATCACCCTTGGAGGTGCATAAAGCTGCTGAGCTGCCTTCATCCTCAGGTGCAGGATGGTGTGGGAGTCCAGAGAAGAGCCACGAAGCTGGGGAAGGGGCTGGAGAACAGGCCCTATGAGGAGCGGCTGAGAGAGCTGGGGGGGTTTAGCCTGGAGAAGAGGAGGCTGAGAGGAGACCTCATTACTCTCTGCAACTCCCTGAGAGGAGGTTGTGGAGAGGAGGGAGCTGGGCTCTTCTCCCAAGGGACAGGGGACAGGACAAGAGGGAATGGCCTCAAGCTCCACCAGGAGAGATTTAGGCTGGAGATTAGGAGGAAGTTTTTCACAGAGAGGGTCATTGGGCATTGGAATAGGTTGCCCAGGGAGGTGGTTGATTCCCCTTCCCTGGAGGTGTTTAAGGGACGGGTTGATGAGGTGCTGAGGGACTTGGTTTAGTGTTTGGTAGGAATGGTTGGACTCGATGATCTGATGGGTCTCTTCCAACCTGGTTGTTGTATGATTCTGTGACATGGAGCAGATTTGCTCAGGTTCACAGACCAATGCTGAGGAGCAGCTCTCAGGTGTGCACAGCTCAGCCTTCCCGTTCCTGGCTGTGTCTTGGCTCCTGTTTTGTTTTCCCTTTGTGCAGCCTCACCAGGGCTTGTCTGGGAGAGGGACAGGACGCGTATGGGGCCCCAAGGAGCTGTGCTGTGTGCAAGCAGTGCTGGTGGGAAGGGATTAGAACAGCTGAATTAACTCACGTAGCTGCTGGGTGCGGCGCAGCAGGTTTGTGGGGCTGTGGGAGCGCTGGATGTTAATGGGGGCAGGAAGGAGCCTTGTTTTCCAAGCCAGAGCCTGATTTTCCGATAGTTGTTCTATTTGCTGTCTGTTGAACCCGTTTTTATTATTTTAGGCTGGAAATTAGGAGGAAGTTCTTCACACAGAGGGTCATTGGGCATTGGAATAGGCTGCCCAGGGAGGTGGTTGAGTCACCTTCCCTGGAGGTGTTTAAGGTGCAGGTAGACGAGGTGCTGAGGGACTTGGTTTAGTGTTTGATAGGAATGGTTGGACTAGATGATCCGATAGGTCTCTTCCAACCTGGTTGTTCTATGATTCTATGATTATTGAGCAGCTTTACACTCATCAGATTTCTGGGACCTTGTTTTAAGGGCAGGATCTACAGAGACCAGGCTGCAGGAGTCCTGACATGGAGTGGACTTGTGCTGCAAGCAGGACTCACTCACTTTTGGGGAAGGAAAGCCCAAAATCCTGTGGTTTGGGTTTGGGTTTGTTTTGCCATCACCCTTATTTCCAAGAATTTTAACTGACTGATTTCTTTTCAAGGAGGAAGGCAAGCAAAGAGAGGGGGAGTGTCATCAAGGTGCTTGTCTGAAAAGGCTCTCTGCGTCGGAGCCTTTGAGCAGCCCTTCTCCCCTGTGTTCCCAGCTCCCTTGGACTTTGACTGGCGCGAAGGTGCAGCAGCTGCTTTATGGGCTGGAGCACATGGCAGGGCTGGGACAGGTCCAGCTGTGGGGCTTCTGGGCAGGGCTCTGCTCGGCTGCCACGTCGTAATCACAGCGATAAGATTTGCTGATAAGATTTCTGCCGAGGGGGCTGAGGGGGCTGCTTATCTTTTTCCTGCAGTGAGACCAAGTCAGAGGCTTTGGCGTTTTCAGCCTGCGCTCAGCAACGAGCTCGGAGGGCTGGAAAATGTGACTCAGCCTAATTATAAACCAGTTTTTTCAGACGGGCCGGGAAGTTCCTTGTTTCGTCCTGCCGTTACGGGCCGCTGCCCTGCGCATCCGGGGAAACTGAGGCACCGCCACGGTGAGGATCCTGCGAGGAGCTGACCTGGGGATCTGGCTCACCGCTCCTCAATGCCAACTCTCCAGCAATGTGCTGATGGCAGGAGTAAATTCCCGAAGCGGGTTAGCTGTGCGGCGGCAGCGCTAAACCCCCAGCGCTTGGCATCCCTGCCGTGTGGTATTTTCACTTCCCTTTGGCCTTTCGCTCACAAAAAGTTGTGCTGAAAGAAGCGCCCGACTTAACTTTTTTTTTTTTTTTTTTTTTTTTTTTTTTTTAAGCCGTTTGAGGCTTTTCCTGCCCCCTCGCTCGCCCCCCGAACAAGGGAGAAAGCAGGGTGTGGGCAGCCGGCGGTGACCCCAGCCCCGGCGCGGGCGGCTGCGCCTTCCCGCTCCAACAATAAGGCTAAACAAACCCTTCCAAGCTGCTCGCAGGGAGCCATGAAAGGAGGGTTTCTTGGGACACTCAATGTTTTGTAGTGACCTCCCAGTGGAACAGCTGTTGTGTTCCCTTGCCCAGGCAGAGTGGGAGGCTGAATGGTGCCCTCGGAGCCAGCGCAGCTGGAAAAGGAGCCGTCACGGGAGGAGTATGCGAGGGTGGCATGAGCTGGGTGTTAGCTGCACCCTTGGGGAGCCATTTTACTGCCTGGAGGAGAAGGATCTGGGGGTGTTGGTTGACAGCGACTGACCATGAGCCAGCAGTGTGCCCAGGTGGCCAAGAAGGCCAATGGCATCTTGGCTTGGATCAAACACAGTGTGAGCAGCAGGGCCAGGGAGGTGATTCTCCCTCTGGACTCAGCACTGGGGAGGCCGCTCCTTGAATCCTGTGTTCAGTTGTGGGCCCCTCAGCACAAGAAGGATGTTGAGGCTCTGGAGAGAGTCCAGAGAAGAGCAACGAAGCTGGTGAAGGGGCTGGAGAACAGGCCCTATGAGGAGCGGCTGAGAGAGCTGTTGGGGGGTTTATCCTGGAGAAGAGGAGGCTGAGAGGAGACCTCATTGCTCTCTACAACTACCTGCGCGGAGGTTGTAGAGAGGAGGGAGCTGGGCTCTTCTCCCAAGGGACAGGGGACAGGACGAGAGGGAATGGCCTCAAGCTCCACCAGGGGAGATTTAGGCTGGAGGATTAGGAGGAGGTTTTTCACAGAAAGGGTCATTGGGCATTGGAATAGGCTGCCCAGGGAGGGGGTTGATTCCCCTTCCCTGGAGGTGTTTAAGGGACGGGTGGATGAGGTCTTGAGGGACTTGGTTTAGCGTTTGATAGGAATGGTTGGACTAGAAGATCCGATGGGTCCCTTCCAACCTGGTTGTTCTGTGACTCTGTATATTTAATTTGAATATGTGAGACTAGATTTGATAAGTTAATTTGCCAGAATGTTGTTGTAACTTTATAAAAGCAGTTTCTGTCGAGGGGCACGGTTTAGAGATCGGTGGGAATGGTTGGACTTGGTGATCCAGTGGGTCTCTTCCAACCTGGTGATTCTAGGATTCTATGATTCTATAAACCAAGGTGTCTTCTTTGATGATCTGACCGCTCTGGGCTGAAAGGACCCCGTGAACAAGGCCTTCCAAACCAGCCAGGCCCCTCTCCCTACTGGAAAACACACCCCGGGCTGATTTTTGTACTGGTCCCAGTGCCCTGCTGGGCTGGTGTAACCTTTAGCCGATAAGCGATCGTTTACAGTTATCTCCAATAATGGCAAAACAAAGAGAGCCTTTTTTTATTCTTGTGCAACGGAAGAGTTGTTTTGAAACCAGAGCCCGTGGGGTAAACGGTGGGGCCGGCGGCTGAAATTTATTGCACACGTAGGAAACCGGGAAACCTTTTAACGTGAAAATTAGAGATCCCGAATCATTAACTCTGGGCAGCCTTAACAAACACCCCTTTGAAGCAATATTTGTAGGAAGCTTTGCAGGAACAGAGTCCAGGGCTCCCCTGGCTCCATGGGTCAGTGTTCAATATCATGGAATGATTTGGGTTGGAAGGGAACACGAAGCCCGTCCGGTCCCACTCCTGCCATTCCCCCTCATCCTTTCCCTGCTCTCCCTCATCCAGAGCCTCTCCCCAGCTCTCCCGGAGCCCCTTTCCCTATTGGAAGCTGCTCTAAGGTCTCCTCAGAGCCTTCTTTTTTCTCCAGGCTCCAAACTCTCAGCCTGTCCTCAGAGCAGAGGTGCTCCAGCCCTCGGATCATCTTCACAGCCCTTCGGTCTCCACTTGGACGTTGAATCATTGTCCACAACTCTTTAAGTGCAACCATTCAGCCAATTCCTTCTCCACGGATCAATCCATCCATTAAATCCATCTCTTCGCAGTTTAGGAACAAGTCTTTTTATTCAGCCCAATAACCGCTTTGCTCATCTCTGCTCTCGCTGGGCAGGGGAACACGGGTGGGTTGTGCTGCTGGGGCAGTAGCTGTTTCAGGCAGAGCTGTGGGATTATCACCTTCCCGAAGATTTCCCAGAGGAGGCACGAGCGCCTTCATGAGTTTCGTAGCCGTAATACACAGAAATGTGATTCTCTGGGTCGCCTCTTGCAGAATCCTTAGCCTGGGTCGGTGCCTCCGTCAGGCTGCACACAGCAGACCAAGCTCAGCTCTTTTGAAATCAGGTTTGAGTGACGCTGTGAATGTTTCGCAGCCGTTGCTTCCCTGCTAGGACAACTTGTCCTGGTCAGAGGCTGCCTGGCCTGGTTTGGTTTCTCGGGAAATCCTGCTTTCCCTGTGAATCTGCCCAACCTGCTGTTTCGCTCTCTCTCACGGGCCCTTGAGAACCTGCGCTCACGTGTAGGCTCCAGGTTAAAAGTGCTTTTCCAAGCAGAACTATCCAGGCTGGCCTGTGCCTCCCTCGTTGCCTTGTTGCACGTGGGGCTGTCAAACACGTGATTGAAGAGGGAATCACCTTGTGCCACAGGATTACAGGTAACGCTTCTTGGGGAGGAGTGAGAGTGGGCAGCCTGGCTCCTGGGACGGCTCCGTGCAGAGCGTCTGATCCTGTCAGGAAGGGCTTTTGCCCTCGGCGGGGAAGATTTGTTCCAAGCGTAGCCTAAAATCACACCTTCAGCCTGCGTTTAACCACACGCGATTCAAGTTTTTATTATTCTTGGTTGTGCCGAGTGGCCTTGGCTCTGTCCCTGCTCCTGTCCCTCCTCTCCGTGGGCAGCCGAGTAGTGGATTTGGGCTCAGGGAGACACCGAGTGGCACCGTCTGGCTGCTGCTAACGTAGGTGCTGGATGGCGCTGGGCCTGGCATCTCCGCTTCCCGAGGGGTGATGGAGTTACCGTGGAACACAAGTGCGGGTCAGTCCTTCTCCGGGCTGGGCGGGAGCAGCCCCCGTCTCTGCCCCCTCTCAGCAGAGGAGATGCCAAGGGAGGACAATTCCGTCCTTTGTTCCTGCAGGAGAAGGGGCTGCTTTGCTGTGCTGGGCTCAGGTAAGGGATGTGTTTCCTTCGGGCTAAAAGCAGCTCCTGTTCTCGCTGCAGGGGGAGGGCAGGCGGCAGCTCTGCCAAACCCCACGGGTGTCTGCCAGGCGTGCTGAGGGGAAGGACGTTGCCAACGTGAGCCAGTGGGAGGTGTCCCTGCCCATGGCAGAGGGTGGAACTGGACCGGCTTTGAGGTCCCTTCCGACCCAAACCCTTCCGTGATTCCATGCTTAGGACATCCACGTCCCAGCACCTCCGTCCCAGTGGGATCCGTGGGGACGCAGGGCCCACACGGTGCTTTTCTGCAGCTGGCGGAAGCAAGAATCTCAATTCCCTGCTCTTGGATATTGCAGCTGAGGAGTTAACAAGAAGCTGTACTAACAGCTTTAAACTCTGCGCTATAAACTGTACCCAGACTGCACCTCGTGACCTGCTCTCCAGCTTGTCCAGGCTGATCCTTCGCCGAGGAGAGCACCGAGGGTGTTGTCCCTGCGGTCGTGGCCGAAACCCTCTAAGGCTCTTGCACCAAACCTTTCTAATGCTGCTAACAGAATCGTAGAAGGGTTTGGGTTAGAAGGGACCTTAAGGCTCATCCAGTTCATAGAATCATAGAACAACCAGGAGGCCGAGAGGAGACCTCATTGCTCTCTCCAACTCCCTGAAAGGAGGTTGTGGAGGGGAGGGAGCTGGGCTCTTCTCCCAAGGGACAGGACGAGAGGGAATGGCCTCAAGCTCCACCAGGGGAGATTTAGGCTGGAGATTAGGAGGAAGTTTTTCACACAGAGGGTCATTGGGCATTGGAATAGGCTGCCCAGGGAGGGGGTTGATTCCCCTTCCCTGGAGGTGTTTAAGGGACGAGTGGATGAGGTCTTGAGGGACTTGGTTTAGTGTTTGATAGGAATGGTTGGACTCAATGATCTCTTCCAACCTGGTTGCTCTATGATTCTCTGATTCTAACGCTGCATGGCTAAAGGCGTCTTCTTCTCTCTCTCATTTGGTAGATCTCGGAAGCCGGGAAGGACTCGTTGCCTCCTTGGTTACACTGGAACGCGGAGAGCAGCTCCCTGGAAGGGCTGCCCCTGGACACGGACAAGGGCGTCCACTACATCTCAGTGAGCACCCTGCAGCCCTCCCCCAACGGCAGCTACGTGCCGCAGGCTGCAAACGTCTTCTCCATCGAGGTCCACCAGGAAGACCACAACGAGCCTCAGTCGGTGCGAGCGGCCGTCCAAGAGGCGGGCGGCGCGGCGCCCTTCGTGTGCGGCTCAGAGGAGCCGGTCACCATCCTGACGGTCATCTTGGACGCCGACCTCACCAAAATGACGCCAAAGCAGAGGATCGAACTCTTAAACAGAATGAGAAGCTTCTCGGAAGTGGAACTGCATAACATGAAGTTGGTTCCCGTTGTAAATAACAGACTCTTCGACATGTCGGCCTTCATGGCCGGACCGGGGAACGCCAAGAAGGTGGTGGAAAACGGGGCCTTACTCTCGTGGAAACTGGGCTGTTCCCTGAGCCAAAACAGCGTCCCCGACATCAGCAAAGTGGAGGCTCCGGCCAAGGAGGGCACCATGTCCGCTCGCCTCGGCTACCCAGTTGTCGGGTGGCACATCGCTAACAAGAAACCTCACCTCCCCAAGCGGATGCGGCGGCAGATCAACGCCACCCCCACCCCCCTGACGGCCATCGGGCCGCCCACCACCGCCACGCAGGAACCCCCCACCCGCATCGTCCCCACCCCGACCTCGCCCGCCATCGCGCCTCCCACGGAGACCACGGCCCCCCCGGCCCGGGAGCCCATCCCGCTGCCCAGGAAGCCGACGGTCACCATCAGGACGAGAGGCCCCATCGTGCAGACGCCCACTCTGGGGCCGATCCAGCCGACCAGGGTAGCGGAAGGCGCCGGCACGGCCTCGGTGCCCATCCGGCCCACCGTGCCGGGGTACATAGAGCCCACGGCGGTCATCACGCCGCCCACCACCACCACCAAGAAGCCGAGAGTGTCCACGCCGAAGCCGGCCACGCCGTCCACCACAGACTCCTCCACGGCCACGACGCGAAGGCCTACTCGAAGGCCCAAAACGCCTCGTCCCACGAAGCCTCCCGGCACGACCCGGTCCCCCATCTCCAAGCTGACCACGGCCTCCCCGCCGAGCCGCGTGCGCACCACGGCCGGCGGGCTGCCCCGGCCCTGGGAGCCCAACGAGCCGCCCAAGCTGACCAACCACATCGACAGGGTGGACGCGTGGGAGGGCACCTACTTCGAGGTTAAGATCCCCTCGGACACCTTCTACGACAAGGAAGACACCACCACCGACAAGCTGCAGCTGACCCTGAAGCTGAAGGAGCAGCAGATGCTGGAGGAGAACTCGTGGGTGCAGTTCAACAGCACCAGCCAGCTGATGTACGGCCTGCCCGACCGCAGCCACGTCGGCAAGCACGAGTACTTCATGTACGCCACCGACAAGGGGGGGCTCTTCGCCGTGGACGCCTTCGAAATCCACGTCCACAAACGCCCCCACAGGGACAAGTCTCCGGCGAAGTTCAAGGCCAGGCTGGAAGGAGACCACGACGCGGTGGCCGACGACATCCATAAGAAGATCCTGCTGGTGAAGAAGCTGGCGCTGGCGTTGGGCGACAGGAACAGCAGCACCATCACGCTGCAGGAGATCGCCAAGGGCTCCATTGTGGTGGAGTGGACGAACAACACGCTGCCCCTGGAGCCCTGTCCCCGGGAGCAGATCCGGACGTTGAGCAGGAAAATCGCGGACGACTCGGGGGGGCCCAGCCCGGCCTTCTCCAACGTCCTGCAGCCCGAGTTCAAGCCCCTGAACGTGTCGGTGGTCGGCTCCGGCAGCTGCAAGCACATCCAGTTCATCCCGGCGGGCAAGGAGGGCAGGGTGAGCTCGGAGGCGACGCCGACGCTGGCGGCGGGCAAGGACCCCGAGAAGAGCAGCGAGGACGACGTGTACCTGCACACGGTCATCCCGGCCGTGGTGGTGGCCGCCATCCTCCTGGCGGCCGGCATCATCGCCATGATCTGCTACCGCAAGAAGAGGAAAGGGAAGCTGACCATCGAAGACCAGGCCACCTTCATAAAGAAGGGCGTCCCCATCATCTTCGCCGACGAGCTGGACGACTCCAAGCCGCCGCCCTCCTCCAGCATGCCCCTCATCCTCCAGGAGGAGAAGGCCCCGCTGCCCCCGCCCGAGTACCCCAACCAGAGCGTGCCCGAGACCACGCCGCTCAACCAGGACACCGTCGGGGAGTACACGCCGCTGCGGGACGAGGACCCCAACGCGCCGCCCTACCAGCCTCCCCCGCCCTTCACCGCGCCCATGGAGGGGAAAGGCTCCCGGCCCAAGAACATGACCCCGTACAGGTCCCCGCCGCCCTACGTCCCCCCTTAACGAACACGGAGGCTCTCGGCGGGGGAGAAGGGGCCCCCGGCTCCGCACCGGTGCTGTCTGTGGGCGCCCGCACCCCCTGCCCGCTCCCCAGCAGGTTCTCCCGGCGGCGCCTGCCGCGCTCGCGGGACTCGGGGAGGCTGTTGGGGGGGGGGGGGGGGGGGAACGACACTCCTTTTATTTTTGCCTAACAAGCTTTGGTTTTATTTTATTCATAGAAAGAAATTCTCGGCTCGAACCACGCCTTCCCGGCGGCTGGGCTGGTGGCGGGGGCCGGGGCGGGGAGGGGGTCGGGGCCGGGAGGCGCAGGCAGCACTGGGGGAGCACTCGGGGTCTCCGCTGTTTGCCTTTAACACTAACTGTACTGTTTTTTCTATTCACGTGTGTCTAGCTCCAGGAGTAACATGAGAGGTAGCCTAAAAAATGATTAAATTCAAGGGACTTTCTGAAAACGATGGTTTAAAGTTTTTACGTTTCATCTGCTTTTTATCCAGGCTGGGCTTGGGGGCTCCTCATAGGATCCTAGAACCGCGCGGATGGAAAAGACCTTTGAGGTTGAGCCCACTCGTCCCCGTCCACGGCCCAACTGTCCCCAAGCACCTCGTCTGCTCGGCTCTCAAACCCCTCCAGGGACGGGGACTCCGTGACCACCCTGGGCAGCCTCTGCCAGGCCCTGAGAGCCCTTTCAGTGGAGAAGTTTTTCCTCATATCCAATCTGAACCTGCCCTGGTGCAACTTGAGGCCAGTTCCTCTCATCCTGTCGCTGGTTCCCTGGGAGAGGAGCCCAGCGCCCACCTCGTTCCAGCCTCCTCTCCAGGAGCTGCCGAGAGCCATGAGGTCTCCCCTCAGCCTCTTCCAGGCTCAGCAGCCCCAGAGCCCCTGAGCTCCAGCCCCTTCCCCAGCTCTGTTCCCTCCTCCAGACGCCTCCAGCTCCACTTCTCGGAGTGAGGGCCCAACGCTGACCCCAGGGCTAGAGGTGCGACCTCCCCAGCACCGAGTGCAGGGGGACAATCCCTTCCCTGCTCCTGCTGCTCCAAACCAGGAGCTGTTGGCCCCTTGGCCCCTGCTGGCTCCGTTCAGCTGCTCTCGGCCAGCACCCCCAGGGCCTTCTCTCATCATCTGGGGGCATCACTGGGCCCCACACTGTGACGGCTTCTCCGCTTCCCGGTAAGCGCTGGGAAGTCCAACTGAACCAGTGAATCATAGAATCACCAGGTTGGAAGAGACCCACCAGATCATCAAGTCCAACCATTCCTATCAAACACTAAACCCAGTCCCTCAGCAGCTCATCCACCCGTCCCTTAAACCCCTCCAGGGAAGGGGAATCAACCGCCTCCCTGGGCAGCCTCTGCCAGTGCCCAATGACCCTTTCTGTGAGGAATCCTTTTCTTATGTCCATCCTGACCCTCCCCTGGTGGAGCTTGAGGCCATTCCCTCTGTCCCTTGGGAGAAGAGCCCAGCTCCCTCCTCTCCACAACCTCCTCTCAGGTAGTTGTAGAGAGCAACGAGGTCTCCCCTCAGCCTCCTCTTCTCCAGGATAAACCCCCCCCAGCTCTCTCAGCCGCTCCTCCTAAGACTTGTTCTCCAGCCCCTTCCAGCCTCAAGCTGGTTGATACCAAACAAGGTTTAGCAGCCGAGGAGCTGGTGCTTTGCAGGGGCTCAGCCTCCTCAGACCCAGCCCTGGGAGCCCTGGGAGCCACACACCTGCTGCCCCAGAGCTGCTGCCCCCCAGCCCTTGCCCTGTCCCCTTCCCATGGTGCCCGCCCCGCAGCGCCCCCTGCCGGTTCTATCCCAGTAGCGCCCGACCGTGCTGGCCCCATCACAGCAGCGCCCCCTGTCGGGTCTATTCTAGCATCGCCTCCCGCTGGCTCCCTCCCCGCTGCTCCACCTGCCGGCTCCATCCCGCAGCGCCCCCTGCCGTCTCTATACTAGCATCGCCTCCTGCTGGCTCCATCCCGCAGCGCCCCCTGCCGGCTCTACCCTAGCATCGCCTGCCGGCTCTATCCCGGCAGCGCCCCCTGCCGTCTCTATACTAGTATCGCCTCCTGCTGGCTCCATCCCGCAGCGCCCCCTGCCGGCTCTACCCTAGCATCGCCTGCCGGCTCTATCCCGGCAGCGCCCCCTGCCGGCTCTACCCTAGCATCGCCTCGTGCCGGCTCCCTCCCCGCAGCGCCCCCTGGCGGCCCCGCCCCGCCCCGCCGAGGCCGCCATGTCGGTGCCGCCGGGTCCCGCCCGGGTCCCGCTGCCCGGCGCCCCTCGCCCTCCCGCCCCCATCGCGCTGGGCGGGGGCAGCGGAGCCGCCCGACTCGGGGTCACAGCCATCGACCTGCGCTTCCCACGCGGAGCCCCCGCGAGAGTGAGGGGGAGCCGGGATGGGGGGGGGGCGGGGACCGGGATGGAGTGGGGGGGGGGGGCGGTACCTGTATGGGAAGGATGCTGGTACTGGTACCTGGATGGGGAGGGATGCTGGTACTGGTGCCTGTATGGGAGGGATGCTGGTACTGGTACCTGGATGGGGAGGGATGCTGATACTGGTACCAGTAGGGAAAGGGATGCTGGTACTGGTACCAGTAGGGAAAGGGATGCTGGTACTGGTATCTGTATGGGAGGGATGCTGCTACTGGTACCTGTATGGGAGGGATGCTGGTACTGGTACCAGTAGGGAAAGGGATGCTGGTGCTGGTACCAGTAGGGAAAGGGATGCTGGTGCTGGTACCTGGATGGGAGGGATGCTGGTACTGGTACCAGTAGGGAAAGGGATGCTGGTACTGGTACCAATATGGGATGGGATGCTGGTACCAGTACCAGTAGGGGAGGGATGCTGGTACCGGTACCTGGATGGGAGGCGTGATGGTACCAGTACCTGGATGGGAGAGGATGCTGGTACCAGTACCAATATGGGAGGGATGCTGGTACTGGTACCAGTAGGGGAGAGGATGCTGGTACTGGTACCTGTATGGGGATGGGATGCCAGTGTCTATATGAGGCGGCACCAGTACTGATGCTGGTACCAGTATGAGGGAGATGCCAGTGCCAGGACAGGGATTGCAGGTGCCAGTGCTGGTCCCAGTATGGGCAGGGGATGCTGGTACTGGTACCAGTATGGGAGGGGATGCTGGTACTGGTACCAGTATGGGAGGGGATGCTGGTACTGGTACCAGTATGGGAGGGATGCTGGTACCGGTACTAGTATGCGGATGGGATGCTGGTACTGGTACCAGTATGGGAGGGGATGCTGGTACTGGTACCTGTATGGGAGGGGATGCCAGTGTCTATATAAGGCGGCATCAGTACTGATGCTGGTACCAGTATGAAGGAGATGCTAGTGCCAGGACAGGGATTGCAGGTGCCGGTGCTGGTCCCAATATGGGCAGGGGATCCTGGTACTGGTACCAGTATGGGAGGGATGCTGGTACCGGTACTAGTATGCGGATGGGATGCTGGTACCAGTACCAGTAGGGGAAGGGACACTGGTACTGCTACCTATATGGGAGGGGATGCTGGTACTGGTACCAGTATGGGAGGGGATGCTGGTACTGGTACCTGTATGGGAGGGATGCTGGTACTGGTACCTGTATGGGGAGGGGATGCCAGTGTCTATATGAGGCGGCACCAGTACTGATGCTGGTACCAGTATGAGGGAGATGCCAGTGCTAGGACAGGGGATGCAGGTGCTGGTGCTGGTCCCAGTATGGGGAGGGGATGCTGGTACTGGTACCTGTATGGGAGGGGATGCTGGTACTGGTACCTGTATGGGAGGGGATGCCAGTGTCTATATAAGGCGGCATCAGTACTGATGCTGGTACCAGTATGAAGGAGATGCTAGTGCCAGGACAGGGATTGCAGGTGCCAGTGCTGGTCCCAGTATGGGGGGGATGCTGGTGCTGGTCCTGATAGGGGGAAGGAAGGTGCCAGTAGCAGAGTGGGGAGGGAGATGCTAGTCCCAGTATGAGGAGCGGGTGCTGGTCCGGGTATGGTGGGCGGCTTCTGGTGGTGTTTGGTGCCGGGGGTGCTGCTGTGGGGCTGAGGCTGTGGTCCTGCAGGTGCAGGAGATCGTCTTCAGGAACTTCTACACGGCCTTCCTCAGCGTGCGGGTGCAGCGTCCCGGCTCGCGCCGCTGGGTCACCTGCCTGCGCGACTACCGCCTGATGCCCTGCCCGCACTCCGAGGAGGGCGCCCAGGAGTACTTCTCCCTCCACCGACACCAGGTTGGCACAGCCAGGTGGTAGCCCTGGCATCGCCCACACCCCAGCCTGGCTCCCGATCCCAGAATCCCTGTGCTCGCACCCCCACTGAGCCCCCGGTTGGCCTCGCGGTGCCCATGTGATGCCTCACGGTGCCTCTCAGGCCCAGCGGGACCTTCCCTGGGGCTCCTTCCATCTAGGGTGGGCTGAGGGGGGTGTCTCTGGAGCTGATCCCTGGAGCAGCTCCGGCTGTACCCACAGCACTGACAGGTCCCCCCATCCTTGTCCGGCAGATGCTGTGCGACCTGGATCAGGTGACGGCGATGAGGTTCATCCTGCGGCAGCCCTCCCCGGTCTGGCTCAACTTCACCATCGAGGAGCTGCAGGTTTTCCCGCCGGGACAGAAGGTGAGCGAGCGCCAGCCCTGCCAGGGTCCCAGGACAGGTCACTGTCCCAGCCCTGTGCCCGCTCCCTGCAGCTCTGGGGCTCCAGGCTCCCCCGGGGGCTGTGGGGCTGAGCCTCTGTCCTTTGCTGGGGCACTTGGGGTCCCCTTGAGGGCTCGGGGCTGATGGAGAGAGTGCTCCAGCCCTGCCTGGTTTGGAGGTGGATGCGTGTCTGAGCAGCAGGATGGAGCTGGAGGTTGCTGCGCCCGAGTGCGGGTTGCAAACACCCCAAACACCAAATTCCCTTCAAAAGCATCCTCTTCCGTCACGGTAAAGCGATGCTCACAGCCCCTACCAATACAAATCCCGTTGGGCTCTGAGCAGCAGCGTGAGGGACGGAGGTGGTGCTGGGGACGGCCCCTGCATCACCCTCTGCATCGGTTTCAGAGCTCCCCGAAGGATTTCCCCTCCTGGCTCTCCCAGCTGACGCCTCCAGAGCAGCCACCCAACCTGCACGGGGTGAGTGAGCGGCACCGCAGGGACGAGGGACCCGTGTGGGGTGGCCTTGGGGAGGCTGCCGGCCCCATCCCCACCCTGCGGGCTCCAGGCCCTCACCAGGGAGAGCCGTGGAGCCCCAGCGTGTCCGGCCTCACGCTCAAAGCGGTTTGAAATACCCTCCTGGGGATGGTCCGGCTGAGGTGACATTTCAATCCACCTGCTCTCTGACCCAGGGGCAGGAGTGTCGCTTTGCTTGAGGGTGGGAGGCGTGGGGATGGGGTGGCCTGGCGAGGGGACGCGTGGGGACGGGGGGGGGGGGCCTGGCGAGGGGTTCGCATGGGGCCGGGGCGGCCTGGCTGATCCCCCCGCACTTTGCAGAGGGCGCGGCCTGGGCAGCACGTCCAGCGGGGACAGCAGGCGGGCGGAGGGAGGTCACAGCCACGGCGCGTGTTTACGGCTCGTGAGCCACATCTGCCCGGCCGTCGGCCTCCGGTGAGCAAAGTCCGGGCAGAGCAGGGCAGGAATCCTGCTGAATCAGCCCCCGGCCGTCCCTGGAGGAGCAGGCTGGGCCCGCAACGGTGCCGTGTGCCCCAGCGCCTCCGCAGCGGTTCTGCCGCCAGGCCCCGGTGCTTACAGTGCCGCCGCGGCAAGGCCTCTGCCAGCCTGGCTGTGGGACCTCCGGTCCTTGCTCGGGTGTCCGACCCCCTCAGTCCTTGCCAGTCGCTTGGACATCACCCCCCTCGGCAAGGGGCGTTTTCCTGGGCGATGCCAGAGCTCGCTCTGTGCTCGGCTGTCCCAGTGTCACCACGAGCACCCACAGCGAGAAGGCTCGAGTTTGCCCCATCTGGGGAGCCGTGAGTCCCGCCTGGCTAAAGGTCCCCAGGAGGGGGTTTGTGTCCCCAGCCCCGGGAGTGCCTCTCACGGAGGGAGCTGTTGGGAAACTCCGGACTGTGCGATTAGCTTTTTAATGATTAGCCAGCAATCTGCTTTCCCTGCTTGCCCTGGCTGCCTGCCAGCGCGGCCGGGCTGCCGGCACCGGGTCACCCTCGTCCCCAGCTGCCCGTTTCCCTAGAGCTCGGCCACGCTCGTGCCGTGCCAGGGAGCCTCAGCCGGGGTGATCCGGGCCGTCCCCGCGCTCCGCAGCACGGTGCCTGCTTCTTTCCAGGAGCTCCCTGACCCGGAGAAGGTGTCGGCGGAGGTGCAGCAGATGTGGGTGCTGACGGAGGTGCTCCGGGCCCGGCAGGCGGCCGCGCGCATCGGCCGCTTCGACGTGAGTCCCACGCCCTGCCAGCAGCAGCTCCGGCCTCACAAGGAGAGCCCTCCCCGGGGCGGCTGCTGCCGGCGCGATGAGGCACCCGGCAAAGCCGTGGAGCTGCGCCGACACCCACACTTGGTCTTTTTTTTGCAGGTGGACGGCTGCTACGATATCAACCTGCTTTCCTACACGTGAGGCCTGGCTGGAAGGGCCCAGCTCCTCTGTGCTTCCAAAGCCCAAGCAGACTCTGGTGCTCGTGCACAACCTCCATCCCTGCGGTTCTGGGGGGGGGGGGGGGGGGGGGTCTCCAAGCGCTCCCCGAGCCCCCTCTCCATCCATCCTGCGCTGGGCAGAGCTGGCATCCCGCATGTCCCCTGGGAGCAGGCCCCGGCCCTGCCTGCGGGGTGAGGGTCACAGGGGCCCGAGGGGCACGGGAGAGACAAGGTCATGACTAAAAGCTGCTGCGTTGTCCTGCCTGAGCCTGCCCGTGTGTTGGGGATGGGGCTGGCGGCTGTTCCAGGGCAGGAGCTGTACCTACTGCATCCCTTGACAACCTCACACTCCCTGTTCTGGATCAGCCGCGGGAGCAGGGAAGGGATCGTCCCCCTGCACTCGGCGCTGGGGAGGTCGCACCTCGAGCCCTGGGGTCAGCGTTGGGCCCTCACTCCGAGAAGTGGAGCTGGAGGCGTCTGGAGGAGGGAACGGAGCTGGGGAAGGGGCTGGAGCCCAGGGGCTCTGGGGCTGCTGAGCCTGGAAGAGGCTGAGGGGAGAGTTCTCCCTCTGGACTCGGCCCTGGTGAGGCCTCTCCTTGAATCCTGTGTTCAGTCGTGGGCCCCTCAGCACAAGAAGGATGTTGAGGCTCTGGAGCGAGTCCAGAGAAGAGCAACGAAGCTGGGGAAGGGGCTGGAGAAGAAGAGGAGCATATGAGAGAGCTGGGGGTGTTTAACCTGGAGAAGAGGAGGCTGAGGGGAGACCTCATTGCTCTCTACAACTCCCTGAGAGGAGATTGTGGAGAGGAGGGAGCTGGGCTCTTCTCCCAAGGGACAGGACAAGAGGGAATGGCCTCAAGCTCCACTGGGGAGGCTCAGGATGGACATTAGGAAAAAATTCTTCACAAAAAGGGTCATTGGGCACTGGCAGATGCTGCCCAGAGAGGGGGTTGATTCCCCTTCCCTGGAGGTGTTTAAGGGACGGGTGAATGAGGTGCTGAGGGACTTGGTGTTAGTGTTTGATAGGAATGGTTGGACTTGATGATCCGATGGGTCTCTTCCAACCTGGTTGTTCTATGATTCTATGACCTCATGGCTCTCGGCAGCTCCTGGAGAGGAGGCTGGAAGGAGGTGGGCGCTGGGCTCCTCTCCCAGGGAACCAGCGACGGGATGAGAGGAACTGGCCTCAGGTGGCACCAGGGGAGGCTCAGATTAGAATCACAGAACCGTTTGGTTGGAAAAGACCTTTGAGATCATTGAGTCCAGGTGCACCTCTCCCCTGCTGAACCATCCCCGAGGACCTCATCTACCTGGAGGGCGGAAACTGGGAAAAGTTTCTGTGTTGGAAAGCGGTGAAGCCCTGGCTGAGGCCGCCCAGGGCAGGGCTGGAGGCTCCATCGCTGGAGGTCCCAGGGGAGCAGATGGGGACTGGGATTAGCGGGTGCTGGATGAGCTGGGAGGCGCTTTCCAGAGCCCTGGAGCGACCGGACGGAGGGGGTGGGTGGCTTGAAATTGGAAAGGGGAAGATTTAAAGTGAACATGGGGGAGAGATTCTTTACTGTGAGGGCTCGGAGGCCCTGGCTGTGCAGAGAAGGGGATTGGCTGCCCCATGCATTGCTCCAGACTGGGAGAAGTCTGGCTGGAAAACTGCCAGGAGGAGAGGGACCTGGGGGGTTGGTCGACAGCGACTGACCATGAGCCAGCAGTGTGCCCAGGGGGCCAAGAAGGCCAATGGCATCCTGGCTTGGATCAGAAACGGTGTGAGCAGCAGGGCCAGGGAGGGGATTCTCCCTCTGGACTCAGCACTGGGGAGGCTGCTCCTTGAATCCTGTGTTGAGTTGTGGGCCCCTCAGCACAAGAAGGATGTTGAGGCTCTGGAGCGAGTCCAGAGAAGAGCAAGGAAGCTGGGGAAGGGGCTGGAGAACAGGCCCTATGAGGAGCGGCTGAGAGAGCTGGGGGGGTTTATCCTGGAGAAGAGGAGGCTGAGGGGAGACCTCATTGCTCTCTCCAACTCCCTGAGAGGAGGTTGTAGAGAGGAGGGAGCTGGGCTCTTCTCCCAAGGGACAGGGGACAGGACAAGAGGGAATGGCCTCAAGCTCCACCAGGGGAGGTTTAGGCTGGAGATTAGGAGGAAGTTTTTCACACAGAGGGTCATTGGGCATTGGAATAGGCTGCCCAGGGAGGGGGTTGATTCCCCTTCCCTGGAGGTGTTTAAGACACAGGTGGATGAGGTGCTGAGGGACATGGGTTAGTGATTGATGGGAATAGTTGGACTGGATGATCCGATGGGTCTCTCCCAACCTGGTTGTTGTGTGACTCTGATTCTCTGCTCCCTGGGGCTGGATGGGGCAGGCAGGGAGTGTCGGTGCCCGGGGAGGGCCGGGTCGGAGGTGGCCTCCAGCTCTGGGACTCCAGCCCCGAGGGGGCGGAGCGGGGGAGGGGGATGGGGAGGGGGAGGAGGAGGAGGGGGCGGGAGGAAGAGGAAAAGGGGAAGAGGAGGAGAGGAGCGGGGATGCTGCGGCTGCTGCGGGGGCTGCGCGGGGCCGGGGGGGCTCGGGGGGTCGGGGGGGCTGCGGGGGGGCTGCGGCAGAGCCCCCTGGACGCCGTGCACCGGGAGCTGGGGGGCAGGATGGTGCCTTTCGCCGGCTGGAGCCTCCCCCTGCACTTCGAGCAGGGCCACCTGCGCTCACACCTGCACACGCGCAGCCGCTGCTCACTCTTCGACGTGTCCCACATGCTGCAGGTAAGGGATGGGGACGGGGGGGGGGGGGGAGAGGGACGAGGGGACTGGGGGCAGAGGGCACCCAGGGGGAGAGGGACGAGGGGGTTGGGGGCAGAGGGCACCCAGCAGAGCCTCACGTCGACCCCTGCGTCCCCAACCCAGACACGCGTGAGCGGCAGGGACCGCGTGCGCTTCGTCGAGAGCCTCGCGGTGGGAGACATCGCCGAGCTGAGACCTGGACAGGTACGGGACACCCGCACCGGCACCGGCACCAGGGACACCCGCACCGACACCAGGGACACCCCCACCGACACCTCCATCGGAGCCACGTCCACCGGGGACACATCCCACCCGCACTGGGGACGTGTCCCACCGACACCGGGGACACCGACACCAGGGACACAGACATCAGGGTCACGTCCACCAGTACTGGGGACACCGCAGGGGACACCAGCAGCGTCACGTCCCATCAGCACCAGGGAAACACCAGGGAACTGGCAGCCAGGGACAGCAGCAGGGAGGGGGGTCCCACCAGCCCCCAGCCTGGGGTTGGGGTCCCACTAGCCACTAGACTGGGGTTGGGGGTCCCACCAGCCACTAGAGTGGGGTTGGGGTCCTACCAGTCTCCAGCCACTACACTGGGGTTGAAGGTCCCACCAGCCACTAGAGTGGGGTTGGGGGTCCCACCGGCTACTAGAGCAGAGTTGGGATCCCACCAGTCCCCAGCCACTAGAGTGGGGTTGGGGTCCCACCAGCCACTAGAGTGGGGTTGAGGTCTCACCAGCCACTAGAGTGGAGTTGGGGTCCCACCAGCCACTAGAGTGGGGTTGGGGGTCCCACCAGCCACTAGAGTGGGGTTGGGGGTCCCACCAGCCACTAGACTGGGGTTGGGATTCCACCAGCCACTAGAGTGGGGTTGGGAGTCCCACCAGCCACTAGACTGGGGTTGGGGTCCCACCAGCCACTAGAGTGGGGTTGGGGGTCCCACCAGCCCCCAGCCTGGAGTTGGGGTCCCACCAGCCACTAGAGTGGAGTTGGGATCCCACCAGCCCCCAGCCTGGGGTTGGGGTCCTGCCGGCACCCAGTGTGCCCCGGCATGGGTTGTGTCCCCCAGGGCACCCTGACGCTGCTCACCAATGACAAAGGCGGCATCATTGACGACCTCATTGTCACCAACACGTTGGAAGGCTACCTGTACATCGTGTCCAACGCCGGCTGCGCCGACAAGGACTTGGCCATCATGCAGGTACAGCTCTGCCTCAGCCCCACAGGACGTGGGGTGGCAGAGTCCCCCCTGGTCTGGTGGTGTCTGTCGCCGAGCGAGGTTCAGCGGCAGTGACCGCGTGCTGGGCTGCACCAGCCCGGTCCCCCACGCGGTGCTGTCCCCCGGCAGGGCCGAGCGTCGGAGCTGCGGGCAGCCGGCTGTGACGTCCACCTGGAGGTGCTGGACAACGCGCTGCTGGCTCTGCAAGGTAGCTGGCGCCCGGCATCACCGCGCAGGGCCCAACCTTCAGCGGGCGCCGCGCTGCACCCTCCGCTCGGCCCTCGCCCGGTGGATGCTGCTGCCCTCCCCGTGTGTCCCCTCTCTGGACACCGGGTCCCCCAGAGCCGCCTGCCTCCCCAGGTCCCTCCATGGCGCAGGTGCTGCAGACGGGGCTGTCGGACGACCTGGCCAAGCTGTCCTTCATGAACAGCATCACCACCACGGTCTTCGGCGTGCCGGGCTGCCGGGTCACACGCTGCGGCTACACCGGGGAGGACGGCGTGGAGGTACCCCCGGCGCCGCGCTGACTCCCCGCTCCGCGGCCCCGAGGGTCTCGCCGTGCCGCGCTCAGCCTGCCCTGTGCCCGCAGATCTCGGTGCCCGTGGGGCGCGCGGTGGAGCTGGCCAAGCGGCTGCTGGACCTCCCCGAGGTGTGGCCGGCGGGGCTGGCGGCCAGGGACAGTCTGCGCCTCGAGGCCGGGCTCTGCCTCTACGGCAACGACATCGATGAGACCACCACGCCCGTGGAGGCCGGGCTGCTCTGGACCCTGGGTAGGCCGGGGCCACGTCCACCCCGTCTCCTCGTCAGGGTGGGAAGGGGGACGAGGCCGCCCCACGTCCCAGCAGGGACCAGGCGGCATCTCCAGAGCAGGCCCCGCTCCCTGTGCCGATCCTCGTCCGTCTCTGCCCCGCAGGGAAGCGCCGGCGCGTGGCCATGGACTTCCCCGGCGCAGCCATCATCATGGCGCAAGCGAAGGAGAAGCCGAAGCGCAAGCGTGTGGGGCTGACGTCGGTGGGACCCCCTGTCCGGCCCCACACGCCCATCCTGGGCCCCGAGGGGACGCCCGTGGGTAGGTGGGAGCAGTGGGGCTGGTGTGGCACCACTCTCAGCTGGGGACGGGCTGGGGCGCCGGCCCCCGCTCACCCCATCGTGTCCCCATGTCCCCAGGCACGGTGACCAGCGGCTGCCCCTCGCCCTCGCTGGGCAAGAACATCGCCATGGGCTACGTGGAGGCGGCGCACAGCCGAGCCGGCACCGCGCTCGCCGTCGAGGTGCGGAAGAAGCAGCACCCGGCGCTCGTCACCAAGATGCCCTTCGTGCCCACCCAGTACTACACGGCCAAGTGAGGGAGCGCCCCACGGCCCCAATAAACGCCCCCAACCCTCTCCCCGGCCTCCTCTCCGGTGACAGTGACAGGGTCGAGGCAGGGCTGGTGTTGGCAGGTTTAATGATGCCGGCAGTGCCCAGCGCGTCCCGCTCCTCACTCCCGGTGCGTCTTCGCCAGCTCTGCCGTGGAGCCCTCCCTGCAAGAGAGGGACAGTGTGAGCGCGGCTGGGGCAGCACCACGGCACGGGGGCTGCGCTTACTGGGAGCACTGGTTTGGGGGGCAGCAGGTCAGGGGGCGGTGGGAGGGCACTTACTGGGCACTTTGGTTTGTAGTGCAGCATTTGGGGGGCAGCTGGGGTGGTGCTTACTGGGGAGCACTGGTTTGGGGGGGCAGCTGTGTCAGTGTTTACTGGGGAGAAGTGGTTTGGGGGCAGCTGGGATGGTGCTTACTGGGGAGAAGTGGTCTGGGGGGCAGCTGGAATGGCACTAACTGGGGAGCACTGGTTTAGGCGGCAGCTATGTCAGTGTTTACTGGGGAGCACTGGTTTGGGGGCAGCTGGGATGGTGCTTACTGGGGAGCACTGGTTTGGGCGGCAGCTGTGTCAGTGTTTACTGGGGAGCAGCGGTTTGGGGGCAGCTAGGGTGGTGCTTACTGGGGAGCAGCGGTTTGGGGGCAGCTAGGGTGGTGCTTACTGGGGAGCAGCGGTTTGGGTGGCAGCTGTGTCAGTGTTTACTGGGGTGCACTAGTTTGGGGGCAGCTGGGGTGGTGCTTACTGGGGAGCACTGGTTTGGGGGGACAGAAGTTCATGGTGCAGTGGGAGGGCACTCAGTGGGGTGAAGTGGTTTGGGCAGCAGCTGTGTCAGTGTTTACTGGGGAGCACTGGTTTGGGGGGCAGCACTTTGCGGGGGCAGCAGTTCATGGTGCAGTGGGAGGGTGCTCAAGGGGGTGAAGCGGTTTGGGGGCAGCTGGGGAGGTGCTTACTGGGGAGCACTGGTTTGGGCGGCAGCTGTGTCAGTGTTTACTGGGGAGCACTGTTTGGGGGCAGCTGGGATGGTGCTTACTGGGGAGCAGCGGTTTGGGGGGGCAGCAGTTCAGGGTGCAGTGGGAGGGCACTCAATGGGGTGAAGCGGTTTGGGGGGCAGCTGGGAGGTGCCTACTGGGAGCACTGGTTTGGGGGGACAGAAGTTCATGGTGCAGTGGGAGGGCACTCAGTGGGGTGAAGTGGTTTGGGCAGCAGCTGTGTGTTTACCGGGGAGCACTGGTTTGGGGGCAGCTGGGATGATGCTTACTGGGGAGCACTGGTTTGGGGGCAGCTGGGATGATGCTTACTGGGGAGCACTGGTTTGGGGGCAGCTGGGATGATGCTTACTGGGGAGCACTGGTTTGGGGGCAGCGGTTTGGGGGGCAGCTGGGGTGGTGCTTACTGGGGAGCACTGGTTTGGGGCAGCTGGGGTGGTGCTTACTGGGGTGCACTAGTTTGGGGGCAGCTGGGTGGTGCTTACTGGGGAGCACTGGTTTGGGTGGCAGCTGGTGTCAGTGTTTACTGGGGAGCACTGGTTTGGGGGCAGCTGGGATGGTGCTTACTGGGGAGCAGCAGTTGATGGTGCAGTGGGAGGGCACTCAAGGGGGTGAAGTGGTTTGGGGCAGCTGGGGAGGTGCTTACTGGGGAGCACTGGTTTGGGGGCAGCTGGGATGATGCTTACTGGGGAGCACTGGTTTGGGTGGCAGCTGTGTCAGTGTTTACTGGGGAGCACTGGTTTGGGGGCAGCTGGGGTGGTGCTTACTGGGGAGCACTGGTTTGGGCGGCAGCTGTGTCAGTGTTTACTGGGGAGCACTGGTTTGGGGGCAGCTGGGATGGTGCTTACTGGGGAGCACTGGTTTGGGTGGCAGCTGTGTCAGTGCTTACTGGGGAGCACTAGTTTGGGGGCAGCTGGGATGGTGCTTACTGGGGAGCACTAGTTTGGGGGCAGCTGGGATGGTGCTTACTGGGGAGCACTAGTTTGGGGGCAGCTGGGATGGTGCTTACTGGGGAGCACTAGTTTGGGGGCAGCTGGGATGGTGCTTACTGGGGAGCACTGGTTTGGGCGCAGCTGTGTCAGTGCTTACTGGGGAGCACTGGTTTGGGCGGCAGCTGTGTCAGTGTTTACTGGGGAGCACTGGTTTGGGGGCAGCTGGGATGGTGCTTACTGGGGAGCAGCAGTTGATGGTGCAGTGGGAGGGCACTCAAGGGGGTGAAGCGGTTTGGGGGCAGCTGGGGAGGTGCCTACTGGGGAGCAGCAGTTGAAGGGGCAGCAGAAGGACACTCAATGGGGTGAAGCGGTTTTGGGGGTCAGCGGGAGGGCCGTGTCTGTGCAGGGCTGGGCGGCGGGGGGGGGGGGGCGGCAGGGTCCCGGTAGGGGCGGAGCAGGCCGGGACTCACCGGTGCGGGCCGTGGCGCTCGGCGGCGCCGTCGCGTCCGGGAGGGCCGGCGGGGGAGAGCGAGGTGCGCGCGGGGCCTGGCGGTGGCGGTGCTGGGCGGCGGGGGGGGGCGGCGGGCGGCGGGCCCGGGCCGGTAGCAGAGGGCGGCCACCGCCCCGCCGTAGGCTCGCCAGGCCAGGCGCACGCCCAGCAGGCTGAGGCCGAGCCAGAGCAGCAGCAGCTGGCACAGCGCCGCCCGCACGTCCTGCGCCGCCCACTCGGCCGCCAGCTCCCGGCCCAGAGCGCCCAGCGCCCGCCACGGGCGCCTCCCACAGCACCGGCGCCGCCATGGCTGCCCCGCCGGCCGAGGGGCGGGGCCTCGGCGGGGGTCGGCGCGTAGATGACGTAAGGGGGAGGGGCCTCGGCGCGGGGATGACGTGAGGGGGCGGGGGCTGGTGAGAGGAGGACGCGGTGTGGGCGTGGCCTGATTTAGTGGGCGCGGCCTGATTAGTGTGCGTGGTCTGATTAGTGTGCGTGGTCTGATTAGTGGGCAGGGTCTGATTAGTGTGCGCGGCCCGTCGGATCTGCGGTGCTGGGGTGGGCGGGACCTTAGCAACGGGAAGGATCGCATCGGGGGCGTGGCCTGAGAAGGGTAGTGGAAGGCGAGCGGGCGTGGTCTGATGAGGGCGATTTTTATTGAGTGGGCGTGGCCTACCGGAGTGGGCGGGATCGCTGTGGGGCGTGGCCTGAGCTGGGTAGTAGAAGGCGAATGGGCGTGGTCTGATGAGGGTGATGCTGCTGAGTGGGCGTGGCCTGATTAGTGAGCGTGGCCTATCGGATCTGCAGCGCTGGGGTGGGCGGGACCTTAGCAACGGGCGGGATCGCATCGGGGCGTGGCCTGAGAAGGGTAGTGGAAGGCGAGCGGGCGTGGTCTGAAGAGGGCGGACTCTTCTTGAGGGGGCGTGGTCTGATTAGTGGGCGTGGCCCACTGGATCTCCAGTGCTGGGGTGGGCGGGACCTTAGCAATGGGCGGGATCGCTGTGGGGGCGTGGCCTGAGCGGGGTAGTGGAAGGCGAGTGGGCGTGGCCTGATGAGGGCGATG